>CAEGAD010007198.1:0-24456 GCA_903067055.1 Poeciliopsis paucimaculata | reverse complement strand
CATCTGTGCTTAGAGATGGAGTTACTGAAGTAAATTAACCTTTCTATAATATTCTAAATTGTTGAGATGCACCTGTATATACACATTGAAACTAAACTCAAGCCTTTCTGCATAAACACTGTGTTGACAGCAACGTCACAGCAGTCAGACAACACCTTGCATCTAATCTGTGAACAAACCGTTCCTGCAAGACGATGAGCATGAAAACCAATTACATGAGGGAAGAACATAAAAGAGAAAAAATGCAAATTGATCGATAAAAGCCCCTCGTGTGGGCAAAAAGAACTGTGGCCAGCCAAGCTGTGCCTCAGAGCCATGCTGCAGAAAAAGCTTGAGAGCTCTGCTGTGAGCGATAAAACAAAGGGGACCACACTCACAACAGTCTGCAACATCTTCACACATCACAGCCTCGCACATCTGCACTCACTGGGTTTATGTCAACTGCATTTTGCTCTTTTTTCTCCTTCTACTTTTTCCTTCATTTCTTTCACTCCCTGGATTATCCATTTATTTATTTATTGTGCTCCCAAAACAACAACACAGCTTCAGCACTTAAAATCTCATTCGTTACCATGAGAAATATCACACATGCCAGGCTGGTTGTAGTGTGTCTGCGGGAAAGTAGAAAATTTCTCATCTTGCTGCAGCGGTATTCCATGAGGAGTTCTGGGAATGTAGTGTTGTTGAAGGTCGACTGTGTGCACCAACCCACATGCTGGCCAGATCTCATTTGAAAGAAAAGGTGTCTTGGGGATATTTTAGCAAAAAGAGTGCCTGGCGGACAGCTGAGTTAAACAAACAGATCAATATTTTCACCAATCAGCTGTAGGCACCTTATTTATACGCCGTAAATATCATTACAATCAAAAGCAGATCGCTGTAAGTGAGGAACTGGTTTGTTTATTAGCCCATGCAGCAATAAAAAATATCGTAGATCTGCACTTAGAACGATATTAGGTCGACTAATCTTATCCTCTTCACCCCTCCCCCCCAACACACACATTGTCCGCTTTGTCATTCATGAATCACAGCCATCTAAACCACTCCCCTTCTGTGATACATGTCCTCTACAGGGAAGAAAGAAAGATATGCAAAGACAGGATAGCAGCTGTGAGTTTTAGTCTCCTGCTGACTGATTAAGATGATGCTCTGGGGATGGTCAGTTTTGGCATGACGGGTAAACCTGCTCCCGCGGCCTCTGGACCAACACGTAAACAAATAAAGAACATTCTCTGATTTAAAGGTTGGTGCTGCCGATTTGATCTTTAAACCTAATGGTAGCAGACATTTCTTCTGTATAAACTAGATGGCCCTCCCCAATTGTGCAGCGAGTCTGATTAGAAATAGTATCACGAGTTTACATCTTTGTCACTTCTTATCTTGTAGCAACAGGATAGCAACACTGCCACATTATGACTGCTGCAATTTAATGCAAGTATGTGATATTTATGGCAGTGGTGTGCAACTGCTGTTGCAAACCACTGCAACAGCAACATCTTGAACTTTTTCACACGTTCTCAAATTACAAACACAACTTCATAATGTAATTTATTGGGAATGCAGTGCAAAAACATGTTGAACATTATAGACATAATTTAATATTGTCGACTTAAAATTGTTGAACATGTTGACCGTCGAGCTTCTCTTTTCACCTTGAAAATGCATATTTCCTGTCAGTTATTTCAGAAAGCATAACATATTCCAAACATATTCCAACATATTCTTTGTTTCTTGTCATTTTGCTTAATACGGCTTACATATTAACCAACTCAAAAGTGTCATATAAAAATTATACTAATGTCAAAAAAGTCATTAATAGAACTTTGTGGTGTTACAACCAAATCAGCTAATTAACTCATAACACCTGCAAAGGTTCATTGAGCAGGTGACCTTTCAATGGTCTTTCACCCTGGGTCAATAGGCAACACTTATGAGGAAGACTGTTGACTTAACAGATATCTAGAAGATGGTCATTGACACCCTTCACAGAAAGGGAAGCCACAAACGGTCATTGCTGAAGAAGTGAATGTATATACTTTTCAGAAGCCTGACATTTCTGATAAAAACATTCATTTTTGATTAGTTTAATCTGATATCAAATTTTCTGAGAAACAGGATTTGAGTTTTCATTAGTCACAATCACATTTTCCTTATTTTGAATGGAATTACTAAAATAAATAATCTTTTATCTGATATTCTAACTTACATACACATATATGGAGAGTTATTTCATACAAAAAATAAAGATTTAAGATCCTGGCATACTACATCCAAAGCCGAATAGGCAACGTGCAATCACGTGGTTGCAAACCTTTCAATCAATAGCGTAAACCACACCTGGGGCACAAATAAATAAATGTACCTCTAGGAGCCATTTATGTCGATTCCTGTGCTTATCTCCAATATTAGTGCTCAGTGCCCATGTTTCATTTGGGGACTGAATATGTTGAAGGGGGATGAGGTTACTTAAGGTTAAGAGATTCTGTTCAGGTGTTGCTAAAAGGAAGGAGCAAATGGTTTGGCTTGGTTTTTATTTGTCAGTTTTTTTTTTAATCTAAATTGAAATGGAAAGATAATTTACATTGGGAAGAAAATAAATAACTTCATGATTATAAATCCAAATGAAGATCAGCATAAAGAACCTTAATTCAGCACACACAAAACCAAAGCCTACCAGCAACAACAGCAACCAGTAGCCTAAAATATAGGATTTTACACTGAATAATTAACAAAATACAGTTTGTTTGTTTTTTCCAATGTGGAGCTTCTTATCAGTCTTAATTTAGCTATTTAATATGTGTTTTCAAATGGTGTTTTACTTTTTAACACTTTGTAAAGCTACTTTATATTCTTATTTTTTAGATCTGCTTTAATATCGGAATCTTTTAATTTCATGCTCTTATATTCACATAAGGAGATGGGGTTTCCTCTGTAGAAGGAGTCCAGTCAGAGCGCAGAGACCTGAGAGACAGCAAACTTTGCCACATCTGCATTAGTGGCTGCAAAGCTTGTTGTGCTGATGCAGGAGAAACAAATTCCGTCAGGGATAACTACCATGGCACCACACCAGCCAAAATAGAAATGTTAAATCATGTTGCTCAGTTTCATTAGCAAACCCTTGCATGTCATCTCAGAGTTCTCCAATCTCCTTCATATTGCCCGTTAAACAATTTTTCATAATGACTTTGTGAACCCAGTTGATTCACGACATGATGCTAGTTGAACTAAACAGGTCTCAGGGGGGGAAACACGTTGCTGTGATTGTTCACTAATTTAATTAGTTACTTAATTTCCCTTTGGGAACAATAAAGTATTTTTGAATTGAATAATTCAAAAATAGTCCTACAAACTAGTTTGAGGACTAGTTTGTAGGAAATAAATGTGAACTGCGTTACAAGACCAGCTCCAGAGAAAACTCCACCCCCTCATTTGAATATAGGAACTTGAAATAAAGAAAACGCAATAAAATTGTTTTTAAAAATAAATAAAGTATCTTTACAAATTAGGTGTCGCAAAATTTAAAAAAAAAATAAAAAAAATTAAAAAAAAAAAACATGAAATAAATGAATAGATAGGTGTCTGACAAAATAAACTCCTCGTTTAATATTTCTATATTGTTTTGTTTTCATGAGGAGATACACTTATTTATAAATTTATTTATTTCTAACTTTTATTTAATTTTGTAGACTCCCCATACATTTAAAAAGTTTTTAAAAGCACATAAAGAGTGATTTATTTATCTGATGCCAATTTCCCTTAACAGCGTTTTTTCCAAATAGGCTACGTAGTGCCAATAAGATACCGGATAACGAAAGTGAATTTCCACACAACTGCGTTCTGGGGTTGAATTTCGCTTACTAGTGGTGTTTTTGTTGTTGTTTTTTGGGGGGCTTTGCACAAAAAAAATGTTAAACCGGATTAAAAGTCGAACACTAATAAGCAGCAACGTTCGCCGTTCGGTAAAACGTTGAAAAAACGGTTCAACTAAAGCAGCAGTTAATCGGTTTGAGACGCGGCTCACGCACTGCGTGTAGTGATTAGGGCGCATTGCTGTGTAATCACTGACTGAAGTTGTGAGGCAGACCGCGCTCCCTCTCTTTCACACACACACACACACCGGTGAGGGGGGAGAGAGAGAGAGAGAGAGAGACAGAGAGAGAGAGAGAGAGAGAGACAGAGAGAGAGAGACAGAGAGAGAGAGAGACAAGAGGTGGCGGAGGCGCTACGTTCACTTTCTCACAGGCTCCGGTCGAGCCTGTGTGGTCTCTCCCCGCGCTGTTGCTAAGGAAATGGATGGCTTGAATGGATCGGTGGTCCGGACTGAGCCGTCCTCCTCGCCCCCTCACCTCAGCAGCCTGCCGTGTTTCAGTGCGTGTTTACGGGAATTACTGCTAAAAACGTGAGGCGTCCGCTCCAGCTCTGCACCAGTCGGGGTAAGAAATGATTTTAACATCGCATCATCGGATTTAAAAAACAAAAAACAAAAACAAAGAATAAACGGAGGATTGTTTTTATTAACAATACAAACAAAAATGTTATCCTCCTAAATAAAAGAAAGACATGTATATTCAGGATAGTTATTGTGGCACCTCACCTTGAGGAAACTGGTTTTCAGAGAATAAAGTATAAATTGTACAGCTAGATGAGGTGAGGACACTGCAGCTTTAAGTCCAGATAGCTGTTGCAATACCAATACCACAACTCCTTCCTCACTCTCCAGACTATGTGGCTATTAAAGATTAGGAGAACAGAAAGCGCAGCAGAGTCCAGTATTTTGATTACCTACTGTCAGCCAGAGTCAGCGTCTTTCACCTTAGAGCCAGACTCTCCTTTGTTTGCAGCCTCTGCATGTGTGAGGCAAATAAGATGAGAAATAAGGTATAGTGCAAGTCAGTTCCTCATTTTGCTCTCTCTACCCCAGTCCAGTGGAGCTGCAGCTGGAGAAGAGAGGTTAAGAAAGGCAGAGGGGTCGACGAGCCTGGCTGGCGCCGGGTGGATGCTGCCTGAAGACGACAAAGGCTGAGGCGGCAGCACTGACTCAGAAGAGGAGCATGGCATCCACTGGCATGCAGATATTTGGATTTGTCCTGGCGCTGCTGGGCATTATGGGGGCCACGGTGGCTACCCTGCTGCCCAACTGGAAGGTCAGCGCAGATGTGGGCTCCAACATCATCACGGCCATCTCCCAAATGCAGGGGTTGTGGATGGACTGCACCTGGTACAGCACCGGCATGTTCAGCTGCACGCTGAAGTACTCGGTGCTCTCCCTTCCTGCGTACTTGCAGACTGCACGCACCACCATGGTGCTCTGCTGCGTGCTGGCCGCCATGGGTCTCTGCCTTGCCTCTCTGGGGCTGAAATGCACACGGTGGGGAGGCGGACGCCGTTCCAAGCGACACGCCGCCATCGCCAGCGGCGGCTGCTTTGTCACTGCTGGCTTTCTCTGTCTGGTGCCCGCTTCTTGGTTTACCAAGGAGGTCATCACAAACTTCTTGGACTCCAGCGTGCCCGAGAGCAATAAGTTTGAGCCTGGGGGTGCCGTGTATGTGGCCTTTGTTTCAGCAGGCTTCCTTTTTGTCGGAGGGTCCATATTCTGCATGTCCTGCCCTGGGAAGAGACACGGCCCTCAGGACCTGGTTCTGCTTCCTCCGCCGGACAAACTGCTGCTCCAGCAGCAGCAGCAACAGCTGCTCCAGCAGCAGCAGGAGCTCCAGCACCAGTACTGTTCTCTCTCCCCTTTAGACAACAAGACTGGCTACAGCCTGCAGGACTACGTGTAATAAAGCAGCAGCTATAGGGAGGCAAGCCTGAGGGAGAAAACCGTCACAGTTAAATCCATACATCGGGCTATACTGAACGCAGCGAGAGGAGGGCAAAAACTTTGAATTCATTTTTGTCTCCTTTTAGTCTGTTTTGCAAGCACAAGCAGTGGAGGTATTCCCTGAGCAGCGCCTTCGTAGGAAACAGCGCAAATGTGAAAGGAGGCAGGATTCATGCAGCAGAAGGGAAGGAGGCTCCCAACAAAATGCAGATTATTCCTCAGTAAATCACAGATGGTGCTCCCGGGAATGGATTACGCAAATAAGGAAGTCGTCTGTGTAGATTTTTCCCTCCCTCTCCTCACCAAAGCTTTGAATAGAAATAAGCAATCATTTAGCTGCTATTTACAATCGTTCATAACGATCTCCCCCTCCTCCCGCTTTATTTGACTAAATAGGTAATATAAACACCAGAGAGCAGAAAGTAAAACCCCTTCCATAGCAAGCCATTTTATTTTATTTTTTTAGAATACATATCTCCTAGAATGCAACCTTGAATTGATTGAAATTAAAAAGGTAATATTTTTGTTAGCTACTAGAAGGATGTTGATATTTTTGCCTCTAAAGCATGCCGTGTGGAGCCTGTTTGCGTATTAAAACGTTGGAATGCCTGGAAGAGCGACTGAACCACACAATGCCTGTGCCTGAAAACAAAGCTGTAGAAACATTAACCCTGCTGGAAGTGTTCAAAGAGGACTGTCAGGAGCAGAGGATGTAAGGCTGCTGGCTGCATCTAACAAAGACGAGACGGACAGACAGATGCCCGCATATCACTCTGCAGGTGGAGATATGGGAGAAAGGGAGAGAAATTTTGCAGGAAAAACATCTAATCGCTTCAGATGAATTGACGTTTTCATATTTCCCAACCAGACACAATCAACCTATGTGTAACTTGCAGCCTGTCTATTGCAACAATCCATTGTAGACGTTTACACCCACACCACATGCATTATTTTTGTGCGCTTTTTGTGTGCATAGTAAACATTCAGAGGCTTTTCACATGTGCTTTTCACTCATCAACCGCCTCGTCACTGCCATGGAGACATATTTGCTGTTTAAACATCTTTATTATCTGTCAGTCACAGAAGTTCTTTTAGAGGGGGCATCCTTTCATGCAGTCAAATCCTCCTACTTTCAGTTTCTTCAGATGAATCTCTGTGTAGAAGCTTTTAGAAGACTTTCTTCCTTGCAATGTTTTTTTTTTTAACCATTCCCTCATCATATCAGTATTTAATGGTCCAGCATCGCAGGAACACGATTGAAGATAACCAGAAGCTCCTTGAGTCAAGTGGATAGTTATGTGGCAGACGACTAAAAAAGCTTTGAGTCATTCTCCATATGTGACTTGCTTTCCAAGTGCGTCAGCAGCGAGGCGCATATGTTACCAGTCTTCACCTGCAGAAGCTCTCGGTCTAAAATTGCGTCCACTTCACTGTCCCACTAGCCCCACCTTTCCTCGTACTCCTACCAGTGGCTCCTGTTTTTTTTTTTTTTCTCCTTTCCAACTCATTCACCCTGGCCTGTTTGTGTCAGCCGTCACATGGATGTGATCCCTGACGAGAGAACGCTGATGCATGCTGAAAGCGTGTCCTCCTCAAACGCACATCCACACCAGGCACACATGCTTCTCCCACCAACTGCCACCCACACGTACCTACTCATGTGTCATTTGCAGGGCTACGCTTTCATGGTTACATTTCAGGGCGAGTCTATACTTTGACTCTGAGCACAGGAATATTGTGTTTTGTGCATGGTGCAGGCAGGGATGTATAGAACTGCACATTCTCTCCTTTTCTCTCATAAGCATGCAGCTTCCTGGGGAAGTGCAGATGGCTGAGTGCAGCCTGCCACCTGCAGGCGGCTGCCAGCACACCACAGGCTCCTCAGTGGGCGCCGCTGGCAACCTCGGCAGCCCTGTAGTGCTCGAACTGGCACATGTCAGAGCTGGCCACCTGACAGTAACACACTGCCCAGGCACCACTACTGATAAATGCAATAAAACTAGTAAAGAATGTGCCATGTCATCAGCTAATACTGACACATTATGTGTTTGAGAATGTGCCAAATTGTCTCATGATGACAAATTTTAATATCTGGAATTTTTCTGTTTATTTTTCTATGAATTTTACATTTTAAAATGTTTTATGGATTTGAGATTTGTTCTGTCGGACAAGACGCTTGTGTACAGTCCTTTGCAGCTTCTGAGGGTTATTTTAAATCTTTCTTATTCCTCGTTCCTCTCAAAGCACAGCAAGACTCCACAGTGTCTTGTAAAAGTATTCCTTCCCCTTTAACTGCAACCACAAATTTCTAAGTATTTTATTGGGCTTTTATGGGATAAGAGTAAATAGAATATTAATCCCAGTATAAATGCAGATTTTGTGTGAGGTTTATCTTTATGTGAAACCAAGGAACTCTTGTAGGTATAATGGAGCACTTTTGACAATCTAAACTTTGTATATCTGAGAATAACACTCAATCTCAAAATGGAAAAATATGGAACAACTGTGACTGCAGTCTACCTAGAAATGGTGCACCAAGACTAAATTTGGTGCCCCAAATTTAGTCTTGGTGCACCTTACCCAGCCAGTGTAGCTGGCCAGTCTAGCTGGCTGGGTAAGGAAAGCAGCACTGCGAAGTCCTGAGTAAATACCATGTGCAGTTTCACAACTGCATAGAGCTTTTGACTGCAATATTTTGGAGTTGGGAAAATGGGTATAATGTAATTGATATTGTCGATCGTAATATTCAACAATAGTACCACCCTTGCATCATTTCCTGTTTTCCTGTTAGCACTAATCAGAAAAGCAGCCAAGAGGCCCATCCATTCCACTGAGAGTAATCTATAAATGCCTGAAGAAAGCCATTAGAAATTCTGTTTGCAGTGTGTTTACACTTTTTAATAAGTAAAACATGTTTTAAGCCCATGCCCCCTTCCTAATCATGTACCACTTTGTTTAGCACAAGATTCAATACATGGAGGTTTCTGGTGAAATGTAAGAAAAAAAAAAGATAAAATGCTCATAGGGCATGAATACTTTATCAAGGCACTCTGAGTGTGGGGCTTTAAAAATGTATTTATATCAGGAAATATGATTCCGTGTTGGTCTGTGACGACTGTACACAAGTGTCTGTGACTTTAACAGTGTTTTGTTTGTTTATTAGGAGGATTTGTCATCCTTCAGATTGTTTCAGTCGAAGATAAAATACCACGTTCATGCCATATCTTCTTTATAAGAAGACTACTCAGTGCACTTTTTATTTGTGTTTCTATTTGACAGCAGTTTGGTTCAAATGAATGAGCATTCCAGGCTCTCTGGACCAGTATCAATACATAATACAAGTGGGCACTCTGGACAAAAACAAAAGAGAGCAATTTCTGTCTGATGGGATTCAACAGGGAAATACCAAGTAGAGATTTTTTTTAGTGGCTGTGCAGCTTAATCATCAGCACGTAATTTTATTTGCTTATAAATGGCCAGAGTGCAATGTGACTAGGTCCTTAAAGTCTACAGAGTTACAACTCTTTGCGTATACTGTACCGAAATGTTGGATTTATTACTTTGATAACTGCAGCTTATTTTTGTGAATGCTTTAGCACTTCTTACTTTGCCAGAGCCTATTTGTGATGAGCAGTTCACAAGTTCTGATACAGTTGTCTCAATGTGCTTGTGCAAGTAGTTCTATTTTTTACCAATAAAACTATTTTGTGAAAGCATACAGCTTTGGTATTATCTGTGTTTTTGATTTAGAAGCGCTCAGCTTCTCCCAAGCCAACAGTTTGCAGGATGCTAAAGCATATTCTGACAGGAAACAGGAAGCTATTTTTTTACAAACGCAGCATCAAAGAAATTACTGCACTATAAATTAAATTCAAAGAGGCATCTGTAAAATGCAACTGTGCACAAAAAGCTTTTTAAAGAAAAGATTTATCTAATATAATTCCCAGAAGAATTTCCTGTTACTGCTTGATTAAATGAGGGCATTAACTAATACAAAAGTGAAACAGTAACACTCCCAAAATATCAATAACATGCACATCACAATAAGAAGGGTGATAACATTGTTTCTTTTTAAATGACAACTGTAACTCTGTCTATACATAATGCTAATAAACCCATTTGTATCAGTGCCAGTCTGGCAGCTCCTGCTATTTTGCCACAAAATATTTAATAAATACAGTTCTTAATTTGAGATTTTATATCATCGTCATTTAATGGCACAGCAGCTGCAGCACATAAAAGACATACATTTATGATCATTTCTACTGAAAGGTAGTCAATCAGAAACTAAAAAAGACCAATTCCTATTTTACATCTACTAAGCAGAAAGAGGCTGTCATCTTCCAGAGTTTAAAGAAACTGGGTTAAGAAATATTTTTTGGTCTTTGTATACAGTTTGCATGTTCCACTGCAAGTTTTCTGCATACAGTCTTACTTTTCCTTTTTTTTTTTCAATTAATATTAAAAAATAGAAAACTAAGCATTGTTCCTAATAATACTTTATTAACACCACTAATAATAATAAACATCTCTCTGTGGGCCTATTACAAGCAGTGAAAGAATGCAGGCATTTTCAAAACCTATATTTTCTTTAGCTTTAATAATATCCATCCGATTCTTACGAAATTGTTTCTGAATATTAATTTTGTTTTGTATCCTACTCAAAGACTCAGTACCATAGGTTATATTGAAAATGCCCCCCAAACATATTCATATGAACACAAACTTTACTGGATATCATCAAGCAATGTAGTTTAATTGGTGTGTTTTTAGAGAAAAAACATGAGACAAAAATGCTAAAATATTTCTTTGAATGAGTAGAGTATAAACAATGAGGCATTAAAATAACCTGAGACATACAGACTTTGATTTTTAATTCCTCTGCAGCCTGAAAACTTCTCATTGAGCCTCTATTAAATTAGTCAGAACCTGGCATTTCATTAAATCTGATTGGAGACTCATTACTCGCCAAGTGAGGAAAATACCTCTCTTTCTCATGCACCCACTCCTCGTTGTTACGCAACAAGATTGTGCATCAAATACCTGCTCCTCTTGTGGGGAAGCGCTAATGGGATCTGCTTCTCTGTGTATTTAACCTACATTTCTCATCAAAGGATTTCACCCAGAGTTGTCACTATGTACGATTTGGGAAGTTGGTTTTAGACAAGAGAGCGGGAGAATGTGAGCGCTCCTCTGTACCATGCATGGGTTAATTAGGATACGGCCTTCAACTCGAAGTCTTCTTCCATGTTAACATTCAGATTATTTGGTCGACCTTTCCGACTCAGTCAACAGTCATCCCACCATAAGAAAAAAGACAGAAAAGAAGAATATTTGGCATTAATGTGATAAAAGCGAGTGGGAGTGGCACTTAAAACACACCCAAATTCCTAAAAATAAACTGAGCACCAAATGGCAGCAGTACGTCGCCAAATTTAATGTGCGTCTTTTTGTTCTGGTGAGGCAGTTATCCTCATGAATGTTCGTACCGGAGGTATAAAGCCGCCATCAACGCTGAGGGGGAAATGACCTTCCATTGTCAGAGCAGCTCTGTTGCGGTTCCGACGTTCACACGAGGCTGCTGGAATAATAGCAACGACCTTGGCTGAGCAGTAAACTGCTGACAAAGGCAGTAAAAAGCTACGGAGATGACAAAAGCAGAGCTCGTAGGAAAACAATACAAGCTGACAGTTCAAAGAAGGCCTTTCAATATCTCCACTTTAAGCCCCAGGCAGTGAACGCGGTTGTGGGGATTTCTGCAAGATGATGCAGGAGGCAGCTAAATGCTTGAAAGGTGTAGAAGGCTTTGCCATTTTCTAATCAATTGCATTAATGATGGTGATCAATGTAAAGATCATGCACTGCCTTAATTAAGTTTGTAAGAGAAACTCAATCAGATTCCCACCAGATCCACTCATCTTTAGTGCACCATTGCTCATAAAATTAAGGGATTTTATTATTTAATTCAGGTGTCAGCACATGTGTTCAGCATTTAGGATTTCTGTTTTGGTTGCTTGTTGGCGTAGTCATGTGAAGTTTGGGATCACACCATTACTTTATACAGATGATGTCCTTCAGACGGAGTCTTTATGCCGTGACCTTCGGCAGTCTGCATCAGAGCGGATGAGAGTCAGCTCCACTAAGTCTGGGGCCCAAGACGGAGTTTACCTGCTCCGTTTAGGTCACGGTTCAGTCTCTGCTTCAAGCAGAGTTGATTTATGCTGGTGTCTCGTTCTTGACTTAAGATCAAGACTTCATCTTGAAAACTAAGCATTGTTCCTAATCAAATTTTATTAACACCACTAGTAATAATACACATCTCTCTGTGGGTCTATCACAAGCACTGAAAGAATGCAGGCATTTTCAAAACCTATATTTTTTTAGGTTTTGAAAAAAAATCCTGCACAAAAAGGAATTTTATCCTTTTTGTCCAGGATAAAATTCTGGACAAAAATGGTTGAAATGACACTGGGCTCAACCCAGTAAAAGTTGAGTCACTTCTTCTCTTCATCAAATGGAGCTAACTTAGGTGTGTCAGGCACCTGATTTGGCTGAAACACATTCAGCTTGCCAACATTAACAGGAAAAAAAATTGTGAAGTGCTGGTTAACCATTTTTTAATTATTTGATGTTTCCTGGAGAAAACATCAAGCACATCCCACTGGGAGGTACGTTGGCCGACGGGTGCAAACAGCCAATTTGCTGCACTTTCCTTTTGGCTTCCATTTTCTGTGTTTGCAGCATTTTTCTATTGCACTTGTGTTTTTATGCTTTAGACTTTGCATCATTCAAGGATTTGCAGCACACCAAACTCAGTGCCATGACTATATTTCCCTTCTTGTATGGGAAGGCATTGGGGAGCCCACAGAATGAGATAAAAAATGTTTCAGAGCAGAGACATTTTTTTTAAAACTGGTACCCGTTTGTTTTACGCACTTCATTTCCTGAAAGTGTTTTTAAGAACCGCTTTGCTCATTTGCAGCTTTATAAATCTTCTACATGCTTGCATCCTACATGATCAATAACTACACAGAGCTTAATTTCCTAAACTGAGCACTAACTTGGAGCAGACTGCATGGTTCATTAGAAGCAGCGTCTCTGGAGAGGTGATAAACCAGCTATGCCAACCTTTGCATTTTGTTTCAGAAGAGAAGTGGAGGACGCCGAGTATTTTTAGGTCTAGTTTACCCTAGAACGACTTAAGACCCCCTCTTCTGGCATTTTTCCCTCTGGAACTAGTTATTGAACTATTTTTCCTCAATTCTCCTGAGAAAAGATTCATTTGACTCCGTTTATGAGATATGAATAGAAGTAGATGAATAGTGCGTAAGGAGGAGACTAGAAAGCAGTTCAGTTCCTCAGAGTCAATTTTCACCTCTGCTGCTCCTGCTGGTGGGCTACAAAAGGTCACACAGAAGAAATCCATCACTATGAGTGAGTTTTACCAGACTGAGCTAGATTGGATTCAGCAACACAAAAGTGTGTCCTCCAACTCAGGATAAAATTTAAACAAAAAAAAAAAAACACTAAAGTTGCAGATGGATATGCAAGATTCTGCAGAAACTCAAACTCGCCCTGTTATTACATTACAGATGCTCAAAGCAATTTAATCAAGCTCAACTCATCTAGCCTGTGCTCTTAGTAAATGTCTGCGTACAAGGCCAATATCTGCAGGGCTCTCCTCTAGTTATCTGGTGGGTGACGGCTGATGCAGCCATTATTCAGAGACATGCAGACAACCATCTGTTAGAGGTATGCCTCACTTTCCCTTTAGATCTATCTCTGTCACCAATCTGTCTTCTGCTGCTCTGTACTGGCGTGGATAAAGAAGCCTTTTTCCTTTTCCTGGATTTGTTTTGTCACATAAGTCATTTTCATCCCTGCATTCTTTCAACTCAAACAATGTCCTTTTTCACATTATTTTAAAACTGCAAACCTTAATACATGATACTGATACTTTAGCTGAAAGACCAAATAAAGTATTGAACAATTACTAAGTGGAAGGAACTATTAGACCTACATTCAAAGGTCTAATTTGCAAAGGTTTAGAGTGGAATTAAAACAACATTGTACATTACCCTAACTCACCTTTCAAACTGTGAAAAATCGTGGTGGCAGGATCATTCTGTGGGAATGCTTTTCTGATCCAGGGACAGTAAAGCTAATCTTCCTGCAGCTCCGTCAAACTTGACGGAGCTGCAGGTATTTTGCATAGAGGACTGGGCAGATACTTCTAAATGTTTGACCCTAGATTTGAATAGAAAATTATTTTATTTAGGAGCATTAAAGTAAAACAGGGTGAAATACATATGTATACCTCATGTTTTCTAAAAATAATCTTTTATGCCCTATCATGGACTAGCAAATTTTACTTTTCTCACCATTTATCTTCACTGTAATGTTTCCTGTTGAAGTTATATTATGTAAAGCACTTTGAATTTCCTGGTTGCTGAAATGTGACATGCAAATAAGCTAGCTTTCTTTCTCACCATCTACAACAAATACCTATCTGCACAATATTTAGTCCCAGCGACAGCAGGTTGTGAAGCTTTATCATTTCGATATCTTTATTTTCCAATTCTACCAACACGCAAAGAAGCCGGCAATGTATTTATAGACGGGTACATTGAGACATAATCAAAACTTTCCTGGAGGATGATTCTGCATGGCTGGGTGTTCACACTCAAGATGAAAATGCCTGATGGCAGTATGCACTCAAAAACTCCTTGACCTCTGACATAATTATAAATTTCACATGACGAATTAAGTAAAGTCTGAAAAATAGCTCTTCCTATGAAAAAAGTTTAATATAAGCATATAAAATTCAGGAGAGTGCTCATTTACCTCGGAGTGAAAATTAAAAGAAGCAGAGTGACTTAATAGAAGTAGGAGGGTGCGATTATAGGAAGAAGTAGAACTTTAAGGCAATTTAAGCAACATCAAAGTAGCAATTCGATGCTCCCTGGAAAACGTCAAGGATGTTCTCTGTCACTCAATGTGACACAAGGAGCGTGCTGCACTCTGGGGCAGAAGGGACAAATTAAGCAGACAGGATAAGAGCCGATCTCCTCAACCCTCATCAGTATAGACCCAGCAGTGGCTGATGTAAAATAGATGCAACATTTCCCCATCTCATTAGGCGGAACTGGTCAGCTCCTCTACGTTCTAATCAACCAGCCAATCAAACGACAACCGTCCTGCTTCCCTCCTTCAGCTCAAGCTATTTTTTCCCCCACCATGCGGTCACTCGGCAGCTTTTTTAGCAACTCGACGTGACTCATTGTTTATTTCATTATACAGCACTGAATCACTTCAAAGGTTTTTAATCACAGTTTCCACATAGCCATGCGTGTACCATGTCACCTTATATGGCTTATTTTATAAGAGTCCTATTCAAAGATAGTTTCTGGTGACTGCAGCGGAGGAGGTCAGTGACTGAAGCCCGGAACGAGGGACAAAATGTTAAAAATATGCAGGAGACTCTCAATAAATTTGAGTTTCATGTAAAATGACAACAGTGGCGCAGTTGGTAGCATTGTTGCCTTGCAGCAAGAAAGCCCTGGGTTCAATTCCCGACCCGGAGTCTTTCTGCATGGAGTTCTACCTGTGCATGTGTGGGTTCTGTCCGGGTACTCAGGCTTCCTCACTCAGTCCAAAAACATGACTGTAAGTGATAACCAGCCATGCAGTTTTAAATATTTCCAAGTCAATAACCGAAGAGTTCAGTTCAATTCGAAATAAAATAGTACAGTACACCTCAGTATACTTTTCCAGTCTCCAGTTGAGTCTATTTTATAAAACTTCAAAAACAAAGAAAAAAACAACAACTTTAATCTGGGTTTTGTCCAAACAATCCAAAAAGCTGACAAAAAACAAGGGAAGTTATCTGAATTAACTGACTGCCTGTACCTGACTGTACAATTCTTGCAGTTCTCTGGTTTTTCTACAGGACAAAGGAATTTTTATATTTGTCCAAGCTGGATTAATTTTGGCAGAGCTTCTCGTCTTCAGGTTAAACTACCCGTGCTTACAGTCATCCAAGTTAGAACTGCTAGTGACAGGTGCCATGCAGTGAACCATAGTTAAGGATAGTAGTAGCAGTGTATGATTCAACACGAGCTGAAGGCTAAGACTGACATAAATTAAAAAGTACCTTTATCACCTTTTCTTTGCCTTTCACTCAACTTTACATGCAGCAATGCAAGAACAACCAGCTGCTTTAGCAATGACCTCCTGAGACTTATTTTCTTATAGATGTCATAACATATTTATATGTTAAAGCCCTCTTTGTTGGTCTTCTATGAGATTTTTTAGAAACTGGAATGGGATTCAGAAAGCTGCAACCCACATTCTTCAAAATAAACAGATATCTGAACTTTCTGAATTGAATTACAGAAATAAATTAACTTTTCATTAATATTTTAGTTTATTTAATCTGTATGATTGACCTGACATGTACAGAAAGGATAGACATAACTAACACAAAGCTTGAACTCTTGACAATTAAATTACAAGGAAAGGGAAAACCTTGGTAATTGTGCTTTGGTTTGCATAAATTCCTCTTCATTAACACAGGCAGTGATCCCTGCACTTCCGTCGGAGAGAGATAATACCTACAATCAGACCACTTAGCTCAAGAATGATCTATAGACACGTGGTTCAATAACACCTTTACACAGCCTGAGGAAGCGAAAAGCAGTAGTAGCCCAGAGAGTATACATAAAAAGAGATTTTGCCCTTCACTGGATTTTTTTTTTTTTTTGAGTTTCCTGTGTTGGCTTAGCTGAGCTGCTCTTAGCAGATTTTAATGGTAAAGACAGAGCATCTGGCTGCAGAGAAGCTGGATAATGAAAATTTAATTTGGGCAAAGTTAAAAGCACGTGGCAGGATGTTTCAGGCACACACGAACGAGCACAGACCGGTATGAAGATTACCTGAAGTAAAAGACTAGATTAACTGCATAAAGAACAGCACTGGTAGATATTGTGCTTCTTTATGACCAGAACATTAAAAACAACAGTACCCAACAAATACAATCTTATTCTACTTATTATACATTAAGTATTGGAAGTCAAACTGTTGCCAGTGAGGCTGGTTTATCAACTAAATAAAAAAACATTATTTTAGTTCACTAACAGTTAGGATATATTTAAAAACTACAATCATAAAAGTATGCATTATATTTCAACAAATTATTCTAATGATGTGAACACTTGTTTTAATTAAACATTTCATATAATAGCTTAATAGTTAAGCATTGCAGTATATTTATGTCAATGTTAACTTCAACTTCATGTTTAATATTGTGTTTGCTTCGCAACAATCTGTACACGCACCTTTGATATGCTTCTTGATATTCATTTAGATAAAAGAATTTGATCAGACAGCTCCTGTTTCTGCGTGCCACAGACTTCATCAGTTCTCTTCTTGCACCTTTTAATTTTATTCCATAAACCAGGCAGGACATTTTTACTGTTCCTGCAATTCTCTATGATTACACTGGTGTGCAGCAGTAAACAACAAAGAGCCATAGAACTTTTTATGAATAATACTGCATGACATTATATCAAAGAGGGGCTCTGCGTGCTGTGAAGGGGACAACATAAAAAATCCCTTCATGCTTGATCTTTTATAGGGCGTAAGCAGCAGGAATTCTGCTCATCAAAGAGTGATCATCTGGTCTAATGATATTAATTCGATCATCAAAACACTTATCAGGAATAGACAGCCTGGAACACGCAAGGTGATAATTTAGCAATGGCAATGATGAATGTTTAGTAGCCATCCTATAGTGAGGAAAACTCAGTAAGAGTTTGAGATTTTCTTGCCTTTCACACAGATAATGAAAAAAGTTACACTGCAGGAATGTAGTGGCTCCTCTGTGTAATCTCTGGGTCCTAAATTAAGTTTAATGGCAAAAATATTCTAAAAAGCACAAAATGTGTTTTATTAATGTTTGAGTTAATTAAAGCAATATGATATAACGCATGAAATGTATTGGCCTTCTTGAAGCATCAGATTATCATGAATATTAAGTAGTGCTTTAAAATCCCTTGCTTTTTAAAAGTCCAAAGGTTCTCTTTAAATGTGGATCAGTCTCCATCTTGTTGTCACCCTGAGAATGGATTCTATTTGTCGTCAAGAGAGCACAAGTTTTGATCTTCAATAAGGTTCTTCCTCAAGAGTTGAAAATTTACACACGAATAGGAAAAAGAACTTACGGTAATTCAAATATAATTTGATTTCAGTCAAAACATTTTATTTTTAAAGCAAAAGGATTTAAAATCATATGTGCACTGTTCATCATGTGTGAGTCAACATGTAACCCTGAGTAAATATTTCAAAGTCTCAACAAACATGCTCCAGTACTGCTAAGCTGCAGTTTGACAAACAGGGAAAAATGAGATGCTCAAGAGAGAACAAACGGAGAAACGAGACAGCAGAGGGTGATGAAATAATCATTGGAATCTCTTCTAAGAGAATGAACAATCAGTGTGGCACCCGTTCACTCTGCTGCATTTTACTCTTTGCTGGAGATTAAATATTTACCTTGAGTAGGACTCCTAAAGAACTTCCCCGTCTTTAAGGGACCTCCTGACACCTATCTGCTTGATCCAAGACAATACATACGTGGTTTCCCTTGTGCCAAGGCTTTTCTACATCATTTGCATTAATGTCGAAGAGCCCCTTGAGCCTTTCTAAAGACTTTTGTCTAGGATTCAAAATATCTCTCTGAAGAACTCTTTATTCACCAACATGAGGGCTTGTATTTTCTTAATGGATTCCCCAGTCCTCTGCCACTGATTAAAAGAAAAAGTCTCATGTTACATAAGCCATATCGTCTTTCTTTTGCCACTGAGACATCTGTGTGGGTGAAAAGATAAAGACAGATATATTGGGCCTAAAAAAGAACAAGGCTCTCATTACATGGAACAGGGAGATTGTGCCACATCTCAAATACCCACCAGGCATCATTACAACTCAGAAAGAGTCCAGAGACGGAAGAGAGAAAACACTGATTTAAAACCGAATGAAGCCCAAAAGCAAGAAGGAGAGAGAAAGAAGAAGAGTAATGGGGATGAGATGAGGGGCTCTGACGGGAATGTTGGTCCATATGAGGTGAACCAAGTGTCACCTGGGGGGAGAAATCTGCCAGCTGCCACCTCTCAGACAGTGATATACCAAATACATTTTATTTTAACTTCACCTTTAAATTATGCATGAGATCACAGATGCATATATGTAGCCAGACTATTTTATCTGCCATACCTCAATCAGAACCAAAACCAAAAAAAGTTTGTGCTGATTAGGGCTGCATAATATTGAGAAAATATGATATACATTATATTGCTGAACTGAGTGAGAACGGTATGACTTATGATAAACAAAAAACAGATAATAACCAGATAAGTATCCCACTCATAAAATAAAATCTGAAATTTCCTTTGCAAGCACAAAGCTTGAGTGGAAAAGTTCTTTCTGACCAGCGTCTGCTGCTTTGCCAAACTTAGTTGTAGTTTTTTGTTTTTATGTTGCATTAAATCACAAGGCTCACTAAATAAATAGAAGGCATAGAGAGCCTGAATCTGTGGTATTTAAATAATGAGCCAGTACTTACTGCAGACCATTATATGCAAACTGAAGAGAGTGATATTGCAATGACAAAACGTTTGAGATACATTGTGCAGCCAAAGCGTTCAGTAAACAGATGAGGCCTTGTCTGATTACCGGATAAATTAAAAGTCCTACCTTTGGCTTGGGAACAAACGCTCGCCCAGGGATGAGGAAGCACTTCTTGACGGTGCAGAGATACTGAGCCATGATGGACAGACGACTTCTTTGTTTGCTGCCGGTGCTGGCTGTCAACCTCTGGACGAAAGGAAAAAACAAGACGTTTTGGTAAATTCCGAGGGCGAGTCAGAAAGAAGCTGGATGTTCACAGAGTTCTGCATCCAGATAACAGAGGCGTCTTACGTGGACCACATAGAACAAAAAATAAAGCACTGGACTGTTTAGACTCTGCTGTCCAAAGGCAACCTTTCAGATTAAAATAAAATGTAACATAGTGATGTTAGTCTACTGTATTTTATTAGGTCCAAAAATTTTCAGAAACATCTACAAAGATTAAAGCTTGCTTCTTTTGAGAAGCTCTATGGAATTGATAGTTTAATTTTTTTCAGAAGCAGAATAGGACTCTCAGAAGGTGAAAATTGTACATAGAGACTAGATGCCAGGAGGTCAAAGATGTCAAAGTTTTTCACGTTGCAGTTACCATTGTAAAGTAGATTAATCAGGGAGTCAAAGAGAAGCCATGACGAGGATTAAGTGACATGGAAATTAAAGGAAGAGGAAAAATGTAAAAAGCCCAAAGTGCAGAATCGTGCAAAGGAGGTGCAGAATTCTCCTTTGGACAAACGCTCCAGATTGGGTGACATTCTAATGCAAATGTGACAGCAATGTCAAACTGCTAGATCGGCCACAAAAAAACAGGTTTAGGTTTGTTAAATTTGGTGAGATTGAGTAAGGTTCAACCACTCAAGGATGTTCTGGAAAAATTTGAGAGAAGTTAGCCAGGATTACAGCAAGAAACAGAACTCTGTGCTTTCCTCTACTCGTATGAACAAAAATTTTAAAATTGAAAAAAAAAAATAAATAAATAAAAAATAAAATCAAGCAAAACCACAGTAAAATATTTTGGCACAAAGAAAACTGAGCTAGAAGTTAAAGATCTGTTGATAATAGTGATATTGTTATTTTTAATCTATTGTTACATGATTTCTGACACCATGAGAGGCAGCAGCAAGTGTTCACCCACCTCTGCCACCTCTTTCTGGAACGTGAGGGTGAGTCGGGTGCGTCCAAAGGTGAATGGCCCCGTCCTGTCCGCTATATTTTCCAGCCACTTGATTATGAGTGGGGTCGAGACACTGAATGGTAGGTTCCCAATGATGTGAAGGTTTGGCGGGTCTTTGACAGAGCCAAACATTTAAGTCATACAAACATATTTCATCCAGAGTAATCTTATTTCGCCTGTTTTTTTTTGTTTTTTTTTGCCTCACCTTCCTCCCAAGGCTTTGAGATAGCTGCTGGGAATCCTCGATCCATCCTGTAGGTGAGAATATCTCCGTGAACAATCCTCAGCCGGCCTGGTGATGCCTCAGACAGCAGCTGGAAAAACAACATCTTTAAAAACTTCCACAGAAACCTGGCATTAAACAGTCCCTCTGTAAGTTTGTTTTAATTTACCTTCAGGCCAGGGATGAAGCGTGAATCTTTCTCCACAACTAGCACATCTGCCGCTTCTGCATTAAGAATGGAGCGGGTGAGACCACCAGGACCTGGACCCACCTCGCAGACGTGAGCATCCTTTAAACTGCCAGCCTGGCGAACTATCTTGTCTGAAAACATTAAAGGTAATGATTCGGTAAAAAAAAATTTAAACATATTAGTATACACGTTATACTACCTCAGATGAGTTCAGCTCCTCCAAATGCAAACAATGCAGTCTCTAATCACATGTCTTTATTATCTAAATTAAGATTGATGCTGCCCGGTGTTTCGATACTGGTAAGCTTCTGCTGGATGAAGAAAGACATTAATCTAACAATCACCTTGCCAGAGGACAAGAGAGCAGATCAGATCTGCACTGCATCACTTATAATCATATTACCACCGTAGCTCTCAAGGGTTGCAAAAAACCTGAGCAAGTCCTCTCATTAGGAGAGCTCTGAGGCCAAATGCACAGCAGTACATCAAACAATGAATCATTCCATAGTTATTTCTAAAAATAAGGATTTAATTGCCATTTGAAATTAATAAATAAAATGTCACGATGAAGCGTTACATAAAATAGAAATTTTGAGTCAGCATATGTAAAACTATATTTATTTCACATTTCCTGTGATGCAGTGGATATAAACTGTCACTATTGTTTGTCAAACTCATCAACACAATAACTCAGCTTCAGACCAAATTGATGAAAGCATATGACAGACAATAAAGTCATTATGTGCAGTAGTATGCCAGCGTAAGTAGTGACATACTGAACTAATGAAGCTTTTTTTAATTAAAAAGATATATATATATATATATATATACATATATATATATATATATATATATAGGAATTACTAAACCTAGCTGAATGCAGTTTGAAATCACTGGCCTACAAGACCTCTTAAGGCTGAAAAAACACAGATATAAATGAATGTATTTTCTAACTCGGTTTAATTGCTTAATTACACACATTTAAGACAATTGTTATTATAAGTTCTCCATTCAGATGATTTAAAGATTTAAAGCCGTCTTCTGACAGAGGACTGCTACTTTTGCCTTATTTTACATACTTTTGCAGCCTTAAAATAAAGTAATGCGTTATATACATGTAAGGTTGAAATTATCAGCAAAAACACCCGTCACTGCCGGAATCTCATTCACTTTTACAACATGTTAAACTGAAATTCGGTTGGAAGACTAACCTGTGAGCTTTAAGTCCAGCAGAAAGTTCTGGGAAAGCTGCTTCTCTGCTCGCAGGTTGTACAGCTTTATCAGCTCACCGACAGTGGGCAGCGGAGGCAGGCGCAAAGATCCCACTTTCCTTGAAGCAGCCATTGTGCAAGTGAATACTAAAGCGGTGAAATACAAACCTGGTCAATTCACAATTTTCTATTTTTAATATTCAGAGGCTAATACGCCAGATCAATTCTGAGTCTGACCATGTACGTTTTAGATTAAAAAGGATCTCCTACACCACCCTGTGGTATAACAGAATATCAGCTTCACAAAGCAACGACACTTTTTTTAACCTACATCATGAGGTATGTTTAATGCGTGGCAAAATCCCCAACGGTACAGCTTCATTCTGCACTCTGTGAAACATATTTATGTGCATATTTTTCTAGCGATAACTAATCAGTCAGGAAGTAATGACTCAACTAGACCGCTTGTTGATAGCTGGCATACTCGTTAGCGGCTAATGTTAGCGTCTTAGTCCACATGCTATTTTCAGAGCCAGTGGGGTAGCTATTAATGTCAACGAGACGATTAGCAGTGTTTCTAACAATGGGCATAAGGTTGAAATTCCACTACAAACAGGTTGGAATAAGGACACAATGATGAAACTACTGAACTGTTTACCCACGTTTGTCCCCAATGTCCCGTTTTTCTCCGGTGCATTTCCGTACACGTGATAGTGATGCTATCCAATGAGCCAAAAGGAAGCAAATTTTTTAACCAATCAAATAAATGTATGGCCGGCGTTTTGCCGTGTCCTTCAAAATGTGTTCTCTGGTGGTGTACTGTTGCTACGTATCCACGAGGTGTAGACATTCCTTTCATTATTAGCTGGTATTTAATGTAATAGAAAAGCCATTTTTGTAATGTGGCGTCAACAACTACAAATGATGGAATTCAATCAAAACGTCATTTTATAAATGTGTAGTTTTAAAATAAATGTAACAAAAACATACAGATCATCTTCATAAACTATAACAGTGGTTGAGGTGGTTTGTGTTGTCACTAATAGACAATCTTCTCTATTATACGACTTGGGAACACGTTGCTATCTTATTTTAAGGCCATAACTGAAATTAAAATATTAACTTTATGGCTTATTTATTGGTTAAAGATTAGAATCACACAAATCTTTAAACATTGTAATTGTTTTAATTCAGTAATCAAAAGTACACAGTTTTGCATATTTTTTCATCATTTTATTACATGAAATGTTTAACTTTTCATTTTAATCAGCTGTTATATGTCTTTCTAGGGACAAATGTTGTCAGTTAGCCATGGCTATAAACCCTGATGCAGGCATTAGATTGTTTTGGTTAAATTTCTTGTATCTGTCCCAATCAAACAAATAACATGACAAAAAAACTATGTCTATAGTCGGAGTCAGAAGTTTAAAAGTTTAGGAATCCCTTGGAATATCAAGCCACCGCATCTCTATTTTCCAATATTACCTCTGCCAGTTTCTCCTGACACAGATAACTCAAGGTTGGGAATCCCTAAATAACACAGACGATGGTGGATTCAGAATATGAGGGAAATTTAAAAACACCTACTATCTCCATTGAAGCCACATTTTTAATACGTATTAAAACATTGATCATTTCTGGTCCCTGGACTAAATGTTACAAATGTACATAACGATATTTGGGGGATCTGGAATGTGAAAAACAGCTGAAATGGACAAAATATAATATTCCTATCGATCCAGTTCTGCTGCATGTTCTACTCAGTGAATCTGGATTTTCAATTATATTTTTTTCTATTTTTCCATGTCCAAGAAATAATTTTGGTAACCCTAACCAAACTAATACATGTAAGTCTAATTTAAATTGAAACAGTCAAAAATAAAGATACTAATATGAATTTTTATATAACGTATGTAAATATTTGGTGTATTTATTGACCGATGTACCAGTTGTTGTTTTTCCGTTTTGTGTGGTTAAGGCTCCAATGTTGGTTGATGAGTATGGAATTGTATGTGAAGAGTTTGCCCATGTTGGGAAAACCAAAAGAAAGTAAATTATTATTATTATTATTATTATTATTATTTTTTTTTTTTTTTTTTTTTTTTTTTTTTTTTTAAACAAATGTTTTTTTTTTATTTGTAAAGAACCAAAAGACAG
>CAEGAD010007196.1:0-117407 GCA_903067055.1 Poeciliopsis paucimaculata | reverse complement strand
TGTGATAGGGATTCCTGAAAGCAATAAAAAGAGAGGAGCAGGCAAATGTGGTTTCAGAGCAGTAGGAGATTTGTAACTGAAAGCACATCTCTGTCTGTTCTCCTCACGAGTAAGAAAAGAATCTAACTCTCTTGTCTTTCCTGTATTTGTTTAATCTGTGTTTTAATAGGTGTTAACCCTGACAATTTATTATTTCTTTTAAATAAAGAAATTATTTAAAAGCTAATTAGAGCCGACAGCGTCGTCCGAAGGAAGCCAATGAAAATAATCTTTTTAACTGCAACGTCTGTAGAGAAGTCTATTTGGACACACAGCTGGAAGCAGGAGTGGTGGGGTTGCAATGTGTAATGATAACAGTTATTATTTTCAGCCGCTGTTAATGACCAAATTTCCTGCATCTGGCTTCTGTTGGTGCTGAAATGGGACATGTTTCATATTAATGACGTAAAAGTCAGATTACGTGCAACATTCAGACTGCAGGCGCTTTGACAACTATCAGATATGCATCCAGTTTAGTGCAACATATGGAAGTTATACAGAGCTGTTTTCTTTCTAGGCGTGTGGAGAGGTTAAAATTTAAATTGAGCCGTTCAGGCTTTCGTGAAAAAATAGGATGGGGCAAGAAAATTGCATCTGAGTCACATTTGCCACCTTAGCCTTTGTGACTCTGAACCAAGTGCAAAACTGTTTTAAACACAGGCCATTAAAATATGATATTCCTGTTCCTCTGCATACAATAACATTAAATCAGCCATTTTTTTATTTTTTTTTTAAGCTGACAAAACAAACTTAGGTTAATAACAACCCACTGAGCAGCTAAATGGAAGATCTCTGAGTCATGGAATATGTCAAAGAAAGGACATGTGAAGATAATTCAGTTTACAATAACAGCTTTACCAAGAGATGTTCCACAGATGCACTCGTCTATAAATATCCTCCAGATACTACTGTATGTGACAACTCCCACCATGCCACTGAGCCCAGACAGATCATGAGTCAAACGGTGACCAGGCTACTGTCACAAACTAGCTGCTGGGAAGAAAACCTCAAACTATCAGCGTCTCATGCTAAAAATTAAACAAAGCAATAATATCAATGGTATCTAAAAGGTAAAACTCAATTTGTCCCACATTCATTGAGAATGTAAATTATTTGTCAAGATACTTTTTTTTTTTTTTAAATGAAAGCAGAAGTAAGGTGAAATGATGGGCGGAGCCTCATCAGGCCAATAAGCTGTCACTTCTGTTCTTGTTGGGCTTTAAGCGTTTGCAGCTCAAGCTTTACTGAATTATACTAATCCATGAGAAAATGGGAGTGTGTGGGACCTACTTTCATCTATTGTCCTTCTATGACGCCATGGCAACACTCACATAAGAGTGAAAGAACTTTTTAATCATCATCATCAAAATAAAAATCTTAAGTATGAGAGAATTGAGGCACCCAGCTGCTACTTCTGCATGTGTGCTCAGAGCTCCTTCAGGACACGCCATGCAGGGTTTGGCTATTGAGAGCCTGTGAATGTGACAGTCATCCTTTGAATTTAAAGTGATTTTAAACCTGTCTTGGAGTATAAATACTGTACAAAAAAATCGTAATCATAAGTTGTGGCTTGTCCTCGTCTCTTCTGCTGTGTTTCCAAAGTGAATCGCCTGAAGACGTGTGACTGCGTGAGTCACTGACGTTTGTTTTAAAGTCTGCTACAGTTACATCACATTCTTTAATCCATAAGGTATAATCACAGTAACAAAATCAATGGTTATAGTTGTATTGCTGATAACCTGTTGTTTATTGATGGGACATATCATTCAAACATTTTTTTATCCTGTAAATACATTTGTTGTGTAGAAGTCTCTAGGAGTGCGGAAAAGTTGAATTTAGTCTCTTCAGTTGCCTTGTAAATGTTTAAATTCTGTTTGGGACACATTTTTCCATCTGTTCAGTTTTCTCTATTCTCTTTTACGCTTTTGAACTATAATGTCACTAAATAAAGTCAATAGTATTCAGCTAACCAATCCACTTGTGTTATTTTCCACAGTAGGCTTCTAGTCCAAGTTTAAGGATGTGGAAGCTACAAGTGGATAAGTAAAAATCCCCGGGTGTTGGATGTATTAACCCACATAGTTCATTACAAAGTTCTCCAGAATCAGAACCTCTTCGAAGTGCCTGGATAAATGTTATTTTTAGTGGGGACAGTCCACTTTGTCTCTGTGAAGCACTTTGAAGCTGAATGCCTCAGCGACCTCCATCAGTATCACGAGGGATTTGGCAAAAGACTTTGTCTGCCTGAGGCGTCAGCTCCTTCTGACTAAGGAAACGACGGACACAGCAAAGCGGTAAGCTGCTAATAACACTGCTAAAATGACAACAAACTTCATTTTAGACATAAATGTGCTGACATGACGTCTTGACTATTGTTTTGCTAGGTCCCTTCTGCTTATGTTAGCACTGTGCGCTAGCTATTTGCTACTTGAGGACGTAACCATACTCCGTATTTCAAGTAGTATTATTACATAAAAAGTTTGCTTTGAATTTAAAGAGACACCACCAAAACAAGTTGCTCTCAGATGCAGGTCAGAGGTGAAAGACGGGCCTGTGGGACCACAAATATGAAGAATCCAGACCAAAGCATTGCAGTTCCACTTCCCACGGGCCACAACTGAATGGTTTAAGTGTGAAAAGGCGGGATTTCACAGCATGATATGTTCACTTTAAAATGCATATCAAGTACAAAGAAAGTTTTCAGTGGCTTTCCTTATAGCTGTTAAATTGTAATCACTGAAAAGAACTGGGATCAAAGGCAGCATTTGTCTGATTTCACAGCTTTTAGAATCGCATTCTGGATTCTTTTGCTGCAGACGCATTTTGCTCAACACCGATCGGTGAAGCTGCAAGTTGCACTAGCAAAAAAATGCATTTAAAAAAATTGACCAGAAATATCATGATATAGAACAAGTTTTTTACTTCCTAGTTTTATCATGTTTCCAACGCAGTGATACTTGTACAACATCAGCCATTCATTTGCATGAAGAGCCTGGATTAGGAGCACACAGTAGAAACACAACACAACTAATTGCTGCAGTGAAAAAAAACTTTCTGGAAAATTCATTTTCAAGGGAAAAACATTCTGGACTGAAAATGATGAAACAAACCACATACCTTGTGAATTACTGCGTCAAGACTGGAAAGGCCTTTATTTAAGACAGTAGTGTCCAAACCAAAAGAGTTAGAATTGTCCGATCTCCGGGGGCCTGGAATAATTGGTTTTGTCAAATAAAACTTTACAAATAACTACGTTGTGCCTTTTTCAATTAAATTTCTTTTTTTTTTTTTAAAAACTAAGCACTGTGACTGTGTCATAGAACTACAGTCTCTAAAACATGTTAAAAGTGACTGTTTTCCTTTTTGGGGAGGAATATTTTTATTTTACCCTCAAGCTAGCGGGTTTTGTGGGTCAAGCCTGAGTGAAAGTTGTTGGATGTTTGTGGTTCCTTATAATACAAATTTCAGATGAATGCAATAAATGAGAAAAAAATCTGAGTTGTACATAATCTTATTTTATTTTGATGTTGATTTGCTCCAATCTAAATTTGCAATCAGAAGGCCACAGAAAATCCTTCAGTGGACCACAAATGGTCCCTAAGCCGCACTTAAGACACCACTGATTCAAGAAGATCTTAGACTTGGAAAAAACGTCAGCTCGAGATTTTTTTCAAAATGCTTAATAATTAAAATGTATATGTTTTACTTGGCTGAAATCTAATTTTTAAAAAAAAAGACTGGTACCATAGTTGGTACACAATAGAGTTTCAGTTGAAATATTAAAGGATCAGTGAAGGAAAGAGAACAGAGCCCACTGTGAACGCTCTCCTCGCCGGTTGCTAAGCACTTCTGCACTCACCAGCCTTCTCACATATGTCACATTCTCTTCACACCTTTATCCCTCCCACATGAGTTATTGAGGAGATTCACACGTGCATCAGGGCAAGGGGAGGGGAGCAGTTTCTTTGTTGTTGCTTTTTTTTTTTTTTTTTTTTTTTTGATAATATTCTGGACCTGCAGAGGTGGAGAGGCTGACAAGAAACATTCTCTGAAGGTCTTTGTGACCAGAGCAGTGACGCACGGAGGAGCTCCCCAGAGGCCGAGCGAGGAATTTGAGTCGAGGGACAGACAGAAGGAGGAGTGGCTGGTGGGTGAGTTAAGCCATGCTAAGGTCTGCACCAGTGGTAACCCTGGCAACATCGACGAATCCACTTCAACACTAACAGCCCAGTCAAGCGAAGTTGCATCAAGACTGCCAGAGAACCGATCTGACATCAGACCCAAACTTAAGAGAATCCTCAGTCACACACGCTCACAAACATCTGCTCAGAAAACACACCCATCAAGTAATCCTGCTGACCAACAGCCCCGCCCACATAACTCGGTCTCAGTGTGTCACGCTCTAAACAACCCTCCCTTTTGTTGTTTGCAGTAAACATCAGAGCTGCTTGTTGGGGGGGAAACAGGATTACACTCTGACACGATGCTGTGGGAACGGCTGCTCTCCGCTCTGTGGGCTGATCCTGGAGATTCTACTAAGAAACAAACTGATAACATAATACCTGTGGAGTCTGGCAGTCAACAAGCAGACCTACGCGCTGCACAGTTTGCTCATGACCGCACATTCTTGGGCCATGTTTGCGTTGCTAGAGCGGCAGTCAGGGTTGGCTGATATGGGCTTGAAGTTTTATCACAATTTTGGGGTAAAAACAATAAAAGTGACAATAAGGACTTTTTTTTTTTTTTCTTTTTCAGGTAACTTTGACTGTATCATGGCCCCACAAACACAAATAGTGTTTGTGGAAAACATTCCCATTTGTAACAAGCTTCTTTAGAATTGATTTTGAACTATGATAAATAAAAGACGAATTACTATTGTGATGTGTAACGATGGCACTTGACAAAATGTAATGTTTCAGTTGTTCACTGTGTGTTTCTAACTTTCCATTTTTATGTTTTTACAATGTAAAGCACTTTGCTGCAATGTGCTGTACAAATAAACGTGATTGATTAATTGATTATGTGATTTGAATCCCTAAACTACACAACAGTAGCTGCTCTGAATCATATTTTCAAATGTGTTGATATTTGATACTCTCATTGAACAAACAAGAGGCGAAAGTAGAAAAACTAATAATCCAGACAATATGGAGGGGTTTATTGGATGATTTTAAACATTCATTGCAATTTAGAGCAAAGATGATAAATTAAAAATTGTTCTCATGATGAGAAACTTATCACGATAAATGATAGACGATACGGTAACTCCCCAAACCAGCAGCACTCCTCCGTTTGCTCCTCCCTGTTTAGAATAATAAAATTAGGACTAGAATACATTTGGACAAATCAAGTAATAGCTGTTACAGTGTTTCTCAATCACTTTGGTGCATTTCTCAAATCCCACTCAACACTTATGAAACAGTAAGTGCATTTCTCAAAGCAATTCATACAAACAGCCAAACAGCACGGTTTACCTGCAAAAAGCCCGTCTCTTTTGCAAAATCCAACATTTCAAAAGTCAACGTTTCATTTTGTACGGACAAGACAGTGGAACTGATTAGTCATATTGTCAGTACGGCAGTGTACTTTGAAGGTGTGTTCGTAAGCTATGGATGAAGTTTTGGTGGATGACAAGTGCTGTTAATTGTCATTATGGGAGTTCAATGGCAAGAGACTGGTCAAGATTCACATTCGCATTTTTACTGCATATTGTTGACAGTGTATGTCATTGTGATCCAGAAAGGAAAAGACAGAAGGGCAGAACACAAAGAAAGAAACAGTAGAAATGGGAACATAAGACCCATAAAACCTCCCCACGCCCTGAAGAACGCTCTGCATGCAGCATCCCAAAACAAAACTAGAAAAACATCCCAAAACGTCGGACCAAGGGGTCAAACTGGGGGCTTTGGAAGTAGCATTTACCGTGAAATTGGGATATGTGAATAAACTGATTTGAACTGAATTGTGGAACACTTGTAATCACTTTTATCAACCTCTAAATGTTTCACTTTACTCAATTACTTTTATTTTCAAATGTTTCAGGGAGAAGGATGCTTCTTTTATCATCTCTTGTCTATAGAGAAATGCCATTCTAATGTGATTTTTTCCCCCAGTCTGATCTTCTTCAATCAATTCACTGAATCTGTGTTTAGAAAAAGAGAGGAGACACACAAAAAATGGTGCAAAATCCTCCCTGGACTTCATAGCCCTGCATGCATTTAATGGTATCTGCTTTGTGAATCTGGTGCGAAAACAAAGAAAGCTGCTTCTGTTGCAAAAAAAAAAAAGAGGTTCACTACAGGACTGTCTTCCCTACAGTTATTATGATGACGTTTCTAGATTTGTCTTGTCATTTGAGCACTTTGTAGAGCCACTGATAAGAGTCCAAACTGAATGTCACTCAGTAGTGAAAGCAAAACAATCAGGAGGAAGAATGGGCTTTAACAGGTCAATATTCCAGAGACTTTTCAACTAGATACTCTAAACTGAACAACAACAGCCACCGTACTGCATTTACTCTTAAATATCTTATTGGTATTTGGAGCAACAGCACAAAACACGCCTCTTTGGCTCTAACCTTCCTGTTATTACATAGCTTTTGTAAATATGCTTCAGGTTGGACACCCTTGTTCACTCTAAAGAGTGTTAAAGCTGCTGACTTCTCATCAAACACGTCTACATAATATTTCAACGGTTCGCTTGTTAATCCATAGAAAATCCCCTTTTACTCCATAAGGACCATTCTGCCTCTTATTAACAGAATGTCTGCCTTCGCCGGGTTAGGAAAACAAACAAACAAAACATTATTGTTCTTTGTGCTGCTGATGCTCACCTGTGGTCTGTTTTGATGCGAAATGTAGGGATTTTTTAAAATTCCAACCATGAAATATTCCGAGGTGGTCTCTTTCCCGTCCGCCTGAAAACTTTCCGTGTGATTAAAACACATCGAGTGAGTCGGAGCGACGCAGACAGACGGTGGGCGCAGGCGGGCTGGGCAACACCGCCCCCTGCTGGTAGCCCCGTCCGATTGAGAAGGAACCAAACGGGATCAAAGCGTCTCATCCATAAAACCTTATAAAGTGGAAGTAGACCATTTATCAATGGAATGAAGACATTGATAGAAATTCAAGGACGATTATGAGCATCTTCTCTTAATTGTTCTTATGAAATATAATGACAGGTAACATTTAATTACATAGATTTTCCCAGGATCTATTTACGGTTCCCCTGGTTTTACCTCCATACATTGTAACACGAGCTCTGAAGTAATGCATCACCACTTTTTATTTATTTCATAAACTTCATCACTAATGAAACATGTTACTGTATATAGACTGATTCTGCACAGACTGTTTCCCAATTTTTATTTCTGGTAATTATAATTTTCAGCTAACCGCTAACATTAATCACTCATTCATTCAAGATTAGAACATAGATCAGATCAATAACACAGAAATGCATCTTCAATGAAAGATATGTATTATTTTTCTTAAATGTTTCCAAAAAGTGTTTTTTTTTTTATGTGGAAAAATGAGCCTAATAGGACTGAATATTCTAATTATTATATACAACTGTAAACAGGATTTTTTTTTATAGCTTTCTTTCTATAATTACCATAGTTACCATGGGCCTTTGTTCCTTGATCTTCAAGATAATGTTTCAAATTTTTGTTAAAAGACATCTTTATTATCTTTACTGTGCATAAATTACAACTGTGCTTCACTTCCTGTTATGAAGTTCGTTATGATAATGTAGACTTCCGGGAAACAAAAAACCCCTGTATTCTGAAAAATAAGTTTTTTTTCTGAATGTAAGGAGGAGAATTTGGGCCAATAAAAAATAGAAGTTTTTTTTTTTGTTTTTTTTTAAATTAGCCTTAATCCTTTTCCATACATTCAGAGTATGAACAACAACCACAGCAGGAACAAAGCACATATTTTAAGAACCTCATGTCCTACGATTTAAGCACGATGCTTAAATGAAAGGCTTGTCTTTTTACTTGGGGGCAAACAGGGGGGGGAGAACATTGTCTCCCATTATTTGGTTCTCAAATCAGATTTGCCACATTTGTCATTAAAGGAAAGAGAGGTCAGCAGTGTGTAAAAAAAACGATGCCTTTATTGCTGAAAGAATACAACTTTGTAATAAACTCAAGTGAATGTGTATCACAACATTATTTTCTCGTCTTCACGGTTAGAATTGACCAAAGTCACAATGCTAGATACTGCACCCAAAGAGAAGTAACAAAATTCAGCCTGGATATGAAAGCATCTTAAAAAGTTAGACGTTAATATTCCTCAACATCATTTACACTGATCTGGAGTCAGCAAAGGGAATCCCAGTCGCACCTACATCTTTAAAAACAAACTCTGGGCTTCTTAGACTGTCTATCTTTGGTTCTAGGAGATAAAAATATTCTCTCTCAAAAGTGTCGCTAATTAGCAATACTGTGGTGGTTCAAGGAAGGACAAAAATGACACCAAATATTCAAGAGAAAAAAGGAGCTAAAAATTAAACCAAACTTCCATGTATTTCTTTACATAACAGAATAAATTTATATTCACAACCCCTCAAACAACCCACTGTTGAACAAATATACCAAAGAGGGGAGAAAAAAATCCTTGTTGGAAAAAAATGACCATCAAATATTTAAGAGGAAGAAGATGCTGGAATCATTCACAAGTAGTTTATCTAAACCACCAAATGTCACTGAGTCATAAGTTATCTGGTGCAGCACCAGAGGGCGCCAAACTAACCATGGAGACCCCCAGCAGTGTGTGTATTCAGCATGTTCAGAACACATTCACAAACCTACAAAACAGAAAATTAAAGGTTGTTTAAACAGAAGCAACTAAAACCGGGAGGGGTGAGTTTGAAGTCAATTTCATAAACATTAACGGTTCTTTCTATTGGTTTTTAGGTACTGGTGTCTGGAGAGGGGTCTGTCATTAAATCCCCCTTTCATCTGTTCCTGTTCGTTCCCAACGTGAGTTTTCCAGTGCTCAAAGAAGTCCTGCGTCTCCGTTGACGACCACTCTGGGAGCCGTGTGTGTCCTCTACGCTGTCCCGGGACAGAAGCTGGACGGGTCGAAAGGCGATCTGGGATCACATGTCATCCTCGTCGTCTTCGTCCTGGGACGAGCTGGCCTGCTGTGCCACGTTAGCAGACACTGCGGCCATCTGCGCCTGCTGAGCAGCCTGCTGCATCTGCAACCACTCCTGCTGGGCCAGCTCCGCCTGCTGCTGCCGAGCCTGCAGGGGGCGACACGGGGACAGAGTTCATCTAACGGCTGGAAAACCACTTGATAATTTAGTTCAAAAATGAATTTATCCCAAAGTGGAAATGAAATGTCATAACTCAGATCATGCAAGCTTCTTCAAAAAATTGTGGTGGATGTCGATTGTGTGAGCAGGAAGGATCACCAGTAGCAGTCAGTCTCACAACGAATTAAAAGAGGCCTCTGACTAGAGACTGTTGCTGTATTTCTCATGACTGTCATGACATGCTAACTGATCCATTTCTGAGTGGTATTACACAGTAGGGCTGTTGTAGATGATTATTTTGGTAATATATTGACTATTCTTATTAGTAACTGAATAGCTACATAAGCTAGTAAAAGAAATATATGAATAATGAAGAAAGAAATGTGTGTTTTAACACACACAAATTAGGAAATTTTGCCATTTTTGCCATGTCAACAAAAACAGCAACAAAACATGCTCAGTGAAGATTAGAGGTGTGCATTGTTGCATATAAGCAGACAACTTTGTAATTCCTTCATTTTCTTTAGGATTCGAACTCTCAACCTGCATCACACTTTTTCTTTAAGGTCTTAAAGTCCTTTGAGGACAAAACGAAACATCCGACTTGGTCAAAACAGAAAGTGGTAGGAGAGACCGTAAGAAAACCAGAAAGACACAGCAGCAGAGGAGGCACGATGCTAAAGGAAGGTCGCGTTCACACAGCAGGTCTTTAAGGTCAAATATGAATTTTTGCGTGGCTGTTCATACAAATAATTAAATATGACCGAAGTCACACCTCTGTGTGAACAGTTTACGACATCAAAGCAACAGAGCCACTGTTGAAAAGAAGAAACTTAGCTGTCACACAGCAGCGCTATTTTTATGGAAGCAAAAATGGACGCCACCATCTATGGATCAATTTTAAAACTATTCAGCAATGGGTGCCGACAATATCGTCAAAAATTGTAACATGAAAGGAAGCTGATGAAAAGAAAGCTGCTAATAGCGACGGCCTTGACTGCAGCTTCAGTAGAGGAATCTGTTTGGGTGTGTGGTCAGAAATAAGAATAGTGGGATTCAGATGTGATGCACTTCACTGACGGACCTTTTGTAATTCCAGAACTATAATTTTGAGCCACTGATTACCTGGTTTATGGCAGGTGGTTTCTTCTGGTGCAGAACGATGATGACATGTCTCATGTAAATGATGTAAGAGCCTGATTAAAAGCGCATTGACCTCTCAGACTACCAAAACCATCAGATACGTGTCCCAATTAATACCACACTGGGAAGCGGCACAAAGGATTTTTTTTCGAAAGGTGAAAAGATCAGAATTGGGCCGTTCAGACTGCCTTGAAAAAGCTGGATAAGATATGATACGTATTATCAAAATAGTTTTTTAAAAGTGCGATTCGTGCCACATTCGCCTGCTGTGTGAATAAGTATGTTTCTGAGCAAATCTGACTCCACTTATGTCTGTCTTTTGGAGTGTGTGCCTTTATCAGAACATGGCTGTGTCAGGGATAAACAAAAGGAAACAAGAAGCATCTTCAAAATAAATTTTAAAAAAGGCTGTCACAGGATTAAAAGATAATATCTACGTGCTCTATGAATAACATCACTTCCTGACTGTGATGCAAACTGAGGTAGACTTCTCCACCCTGGCTCATTGTTAAACAGGGCGATCATCCTGCTGTCAACAACCCACACCACTAGCAGGCGTGATACGCTTTTTTTCTCCTTTCTTCTTTTACCTTTGCAAATAACTCCTGCTGCTGCCTAAGCAGCTCTTCCTCTGGGATGCCCAGGTTCTCCAGTCGGGAGCTGGCCTTCCTCCTCTTCAGAGCCACAGTTTTGCACTCCTGCAGGACGTCTTTCACCTCCGTTATGTACGATGCGAAACCGAGGCTCTCTAGCGCTGCGGTGCGAAAACGAGAGGAGAAAGTGCAGCGATTACTTTCAGTGGTTTCATCCCCTCCACGCCCCCTCACAGACGCTAATCCCTAATGCGTGAATCTAGGATGGCTCTCACCGTTGATGACATGTTCTGGAGAGATGGTCTTCTTGTCTGACTTGTTGCATATTTCGTTGGCTTCGGAGGAGATGAGGTGGATGAACTCCGTGCAGCAGTTCACCACCAGCTCGCGAGCGTCGTTGGCCACTCTTACGTTAGGGAGAGTCTCTTTGATCATCTTGTTGATTGCCGCTCTGGGGATCGTGAGGTCGTCGTCGTTGCCAGAGGAGGAAGCCATCGTGGCCCAGATATTTGTTTTCCTCCCAAATATGAAATAATAATAATTAAAAAAAAAAAAAAAGAAGCAAAATAAACTCCTCTTCTTGACAGCGCGGGCTAGGTTTTGCCCAACTAATTTCCCTCTTGAATCAAATGAAGCCGAGCAGGTTGACTGAACGTCAGTACGAACACAGACGTCATGAAGAGGCGAGACGTTTCTTCTAAGTTAGCTATCCAAACTCACGACCCCCGCCTGCTTTGCGCGCTTCAAAACAGTGGACCGGCTCTGTTAACTTGCATTAAATAAAACAAGGTTCTATTAAGCGACACCCCCCGACATACACAACGAAACGACAGCACTACAGGAAAAAAGCTTAACTAGCCAGCTACTAGGCTAGCTAGCAGCGGTGGTGATTGCCGCTCTGGGGAACAGAAACGAAAGCGGCACAGAGCATGGCTAAAGCTAGGCTAACAATGAGCTCCGAGCGGAGGCGACTTTGTAAGCAGCCCTTACGACAATGACGGCAGGAACAAATTCCTCACAACACAGCAAGTTGCTTTGCATCATCAAAATAACCGAGCAATAGAAATAGGATTAAAAGGTTCTAAACATTTATTTAGGATAGTGTATTCTGGGTAACATTAGCCTAATTTTGTGCGGATACAACGTCAAATACAGTAGCGGAAGTACAGCGTTCCTGTCATGGTTTGTGAAGTAGGACAGCTATTGCACACTGCCACCTTCCGGGCAAATGGAAGATAACATCCTTTTTTCTTTACTTTTATTTACTACTTTAAATGAATTTCCTTCATGTTATATCGGAGCTTCTCTTTCAATATTATGTATGGCGGTTATGAATGTAGTGACATTTTTCTAAATTAATTTAATATAAATTAATATTCCTGTGCGTTTTGTGACTCAAATATAACGCATTTTTCATAAATGTCATGAATGGAGGTGAATGGGGGGGAGGGGGTTAGAAGGATTTCCAAGACTGTGTGTAGTAAAATATGACTATATTATGTCAATAACGAAATTCTAATTATAAACCTGAATTGTTGCAAAATGTAAGATGTTTCATATGACCGAAATTAACAATAATCAGCTTTTTAACCAGAATTTATTCGACACTTGAACATATAGAAGTAAAGTCTATACTTTAAACATAGTCTTATTCAAACGTGAAATCTTCTCTCTGGAAACTGCTTTTCAAAATATACATGATCTTGGTTGAGAAAAATCAGGTGCAGTTACGGTAGGTGGACAGAGGGGGGCAGTGAATGCGTAGAAACGCCGTAATCTACTTACGTAGTCGGCGTGCAAAGTACACAATCTACACAAATTATCTCTGCAAATTAGAATTTCATCAAGAAGAGCATTTATTTCAGTAATTCGTTTGAAAAACGGAAACTTCTGTATTTTAGATCCATTACAGTGCTTGTTTCTGTTCTGATGGTTAAATGTTCTGATATTTAATGACCTACAAAATTATTGAGAAGACCAGCAGTCAACATACCTGCCATACAGTATGGCAGGTATGAAGCAAAGATTGTTCAAGAATTTGGGGGAGATTCACAAGACATCAGCTGTGATTAGAGTCAGAGCTTCAAGAGCTATTGAGCCATACGTTAATGTTATGAAATTAACTGCATTATTAAAGCCCATCCATTTACTAAAAAATCAGTAGAACAAGAATGTTCTACTGGATTCATATCAATAAAGATGATCTCTATCAAACACAATATTTCAGTGTAACAGCTCTGTTTAGACCTTGAAATATTTTCACTCAATGGCATAAAGATTACTGTAAAACCAATTAAATTTAACATGACTGTGTCTCAAAGGTCCTGTAAACAGTAAGGCCAGCATACTGCTCAGCGATTCTTCTATATTATATTCTGTATATTGTATTCCGTAGTGTAGAAAACTCCAGAGACATACTTTTTCATAAATTGATTTTATTGCTTTTCAAATTTACGATATTTTAGTTGACTGTTCCATTTGAAATGTCGTTTCACTACAGCAAAAATAGAGCTAAACCTGTGGACAGCTTTGGTTGGTTATATTTCTCACACACATACACACAGAGAGAGAGAGAGAGAGAGAGAGAAAGAGATCTGATGTGTCGTTACTAATCCTCTCAGGCACTCTTGTCTTTTTCCAAGGTAAAACTCTTGCGACTCCTCCAGCGCAGCAGCTTGAGGAAGTTCAGGCTGGCGTTGAAGACTTTGTCGTGTTCAAACACCATTTTGTAAAACGTTTCGATGGGGAGGTCTCCGTTGGGATCAGCATATTTCAGTGTGGTCATGGGTGTGTAGAGAGTGTTTGTCTGATGGCGGAAAGGAGGATTGTCCATGGTGATGATCCTGTGGGTGTGCTGGAAACAAAACACACACAGTAGGCACTAAGAACTTTTAATTTGCAGAAGCATTCACTCCTTAGAACTTGTTTACACATTGTCACACTACAACCTCAAATGACAATGTGTTTTATTGGGTTTTTATGTGACAAACCAGCACAGAATGGTGCATAGTTGCACCATTCTGCAACTATGCACCATTGTGCATCATTCTGCAACTATGCACCATTGCATAGTTGCACTGGTGCAACTATGAAAATCACATATTCAAAAGAATGTGTGATTTTGAAATTGCTTTCTAAGTTTGCAATTGAGAGTTTGTGTTAAATATGACGAGTTAGAGGGTGGGTCAAAATGTAAGACCAGAACTGGGACCATTTTCAGCAATTTTGTTATGAAAACACACATATAGCCTTGCAGCAAGAAGGTCCTGGGTTTGATTCCTGGCCCGGGGTCTTTCTGCACGGAGTTTGCATGTTGTCCCTGTGCATGCGTGGGTTCTCTCTGGGGACTCTGGCTTCCTCCCACAGACCAAAAACATGACTGTCAGGTTAATTGGTCGCTCCAAATTCAGAAATAAATACTAATCAAGTGAAACAAATCCAAAAGAGAATGAGGATAACTGAACTGTACCAAGAAATAGAATCAAAAAATAAAGTGCTCAAAAAACCGAAAATAACTGAAAAAAGTTAAGACTTTGAGCTGCAGGTGTTTGAACGTCTTAACCAGAGAATGGCATTTTTCTCATCTTTTCTTGAAAAATATCTCGACTTTAGACAGACTAGATAGTACTGCAGAACATTCATTTTTATGTCTCTTGGTAGGTTTTGTGACATAATCTTTCTTTTATGGGTGATGGTTTGAAAAGTGCTCAGTAAACACAAATACACACTACATGTTTGTGGTATATATTAAAAAAATAAATAAATCAAAGCTGGAAACCTTCCATCCTTTTGTCTCTACTTCACAATTATGCACTACTTTCTGTTGGAGTATTACCTCAGATTTCTGTAAAAGCCATTGAATTTTGTTATTGTAACAAAATGCGGATAAAGTCAAAGGGTGTGAAGACTTCTGCAAGGCACTGTAACTTACAGACTATAAACAGCATTGTAAGATGAAACAAGTAGGGTCCACAGATAAATCAAACCCCAGAAATCTGTGATTGATACATGAGAAATCAATGTTATCCACAGTTCTTATCTTCATCCACAAAGGTCTGAAAATCCACCAGTTTCCTCTTTGACAATAGTCACCCCACAGATGCCAACTTTGCAACTTTGTTGAAATTTTCAGAAAAAAATGGTGTAATTTGTAAAATCAGAATTAGCTTTTAGAGGAATGGCGTATAGCCAGAAAACTGCAATCAGCGCATCTCCAGAAACAGCATCTCCCATTTGAACCAACATAAAGAACTAATACCTCTGCTACATCCTCTGCTGTCTGACCAAGGGTTTCGAAGATCTGGTTGTAGTTCTTCAGGTAGATGTTTGTGAACATGTCCGCAGTCACTTTATCAGCTTTGCTGAGGTCCGTCTTCAGGCCCTCTTCGTAAACCTTACGCTCAAACTCCGTGATCACCGGACCTGGTTCTATCAGGCTGATGCTGGCAAAGAAGTTGAACAAAATTAGAGTGAAAAAGATGATAAGAAGAAATACTTAACTCGTCACTACCAGTAATCTAATTGGTGCCAACATGAGAAACGAGAAACTGTTAGAACCTGTCATGACAGCGCAACTCTCAGAATTCTGTCTTTGGCGGTTGTGCAGCATGTCTGCACACATTTTCCACTCAAGCATTAGTATTGTTTGCAAGTCTCATCATGTTGACGATGCACTTTGAACTTACTTCAGACTGAACCTCAGGGCTTGAACTGCCAAGCTTTCGCAAAAGCCTTCCACTGCAAACTTAGATGCTGCATAGATATCGTTGAACAATATTCCTAAAACAGAGGCAAAGAGAGAAACTGTTAGGGAAATGTTTCAAACAACATCGGGACTGAAGATGAGCAGATCAGCGCCTCCTCACCTTGAATGCCCATGACGCTGCTGATGACCACTATATGACCTTTCTTCCTCTTTTTCATATCAGGCAGGATCTCCTTCAGCAGTCGCACAAGCCCGAAGAAGTTGGTGTCCATGACCGTCTTCATCTCATCGATAGACTGGCACTCGATGGGTCCAATCAGTCCCATCCCTGCATTACTGACTGAGACAGGTGGGCAATAATATTATCCTTTATATTACTGTTGGCATTGTCACACAGTTTTTCGCAATGTTGCTTTGCAGCAAGAAGGTCCTGGGTTCAATTCGTGGTCTGGAGTCTTTCTACAGGGAGTTTTCACTCCATGTGCATGAGTGTGTTTTCTCCAGGTACTCTGGCTTCCTCTGACAGTCCAAAAACACGACTGCTAGGCAAGCACTTCACTAAACTGCTATTCTGTTGTTTGATCGTCTGAACTCAGGGATTTGTGTCTCTTTGTTCCCAAATTGATCAGTCCAGGATGAAGGTGTAGACAGAGGATGGACGGACGGATGAAATACAATAACCTCAATTAAGATTTCTTGTGTGTTTTCAGTGGACTTTAGGGCTGGATACTCCAGACTGAAACATACTCTTTCTGAACTTCCAGATGTCTTATGTTTTATTTTCTTTCTGCTCCATCATGTGGATTCTTCACTTTTTCCACACCCTTAGCTTCCTCAATATCCTACTGTCCCTACATCTAATATATGCCAGTCAGGAAGAATATAATCATTGGTAATAAACTAAATGTCAGCCAGTAACAGATGGCTTCTCTGATTGACCTACAGGCCCAGTGCAATTTAATCCCAACTGCACTGTACAACTTTCAAATACAATATCTATGTAAAGACTGGCAAGATATTCCCAATGTGCTTCGTGACTCTGGCTGACCACCAAGTATGTTGGGTTGTGTAATTTTCCTAAATTTCCATTGAGTTTGCAGTAGATGGCAGCATATGAAGCAGCACTGCAGAGTCCAGAGAAGAAGCCAATGTGCAAATAGAGGTGTACTATACTGTAAGTTTTGGTATCGATCCAATAACAATACCGATACCAATACTTTTTATTATTTAAGTTTGACATATAATAAAAATTTAGACTTTTAGGTGATTGGTTTTCTTTTGAATTATTTGTTGTCAAAACCTGGGAAAAGGTGTTTTTTAGAGGTGTCTAAAAAAATAACATGATAAACAGAAACAATAGGAAAGCAGAATAAATTTCTATGTATTTTTTCTTATGTAAAGTACAAAAGAAATCAGCATTTGAATGCACATAAAAGCTTTGAGTCAGAGTTGAGAAACTACAATAGAAAAATGAAATAAATTTCAAGAGGAAATCTGAAACTATAGTATTGATCCAATACTGATGCCGAGTTGGTATCAATATTATTGATAGTTTGGATTGACCCCCGCGCCCCTCTGGCGTGTACACCATAATCACCCTGACACATGCAGAACAAGAAAACTGTATTGCCTCACTGTGGGATGCACTATTCAAAAATTTGGCATGCATTGCGCAAGAGCTTTGTTTTAGGGTTTGTACAGTGAAAAATGTGTGCACAGAATGAGTGAAGCTTTGAACGTGTGGGTGTTTTAGCAGCAGGTGTGTGTGCAGGCTTACTGAGGATGTCCACCCTGCGTTCTGGCAGACTGTCCACGCAGGCTTTGATGGATTCCTCGCTGCACACATCCAGCTGCTTGATCTCCAGGGTCCTGCCCAGAGTCCGGCCAGCCGCCTCAACCAGCGGCTCGGCCTTACCCGGGTTTCTCATGGTGGCATAGACTACAACACACAAAGAAATGGTTCTCTGACAGCAGAACACAGCTGCGTTTCAAGCAGGTAGGATAACATCCTGTTGCATATTTACGATGAGACATACAATGGGTTTATTCTCTAATTAGGCTCCTACTTTGATGACCTGCAATAATTCATATGGATAAACTGTGCTGTCATTTACTCAGGATAATCCCGAGACCTCAGTGACTTTTCTTTCCAAGAGGATACTGTATAAAAACTGTTCACTGGGATATTATGGTAAACAACACAATTAATAAACACATGCCTGCACGATTTGGATTATTTAGAATCATAAAATGTTTTTTGTGCTCTCTCATTTCTTTCTTACATTAAACAAGGAACCAAATTTCTGAAACCGGAAGGTATGTAAGCCTGTCACAATAATCAAATAATCAATTAATGGCACGATTAATTAAAATGAGCTCAATAATTTCCATTCTGATGATTCACAGTTGTGATTGTAAAGGATTTTTTTCTTCTGTATTATTTATTGTTTGTGTTTGACGTGTTTTATTTGGGGTATTTAAAACATCTTCCATTTCCACTTTTAAGTTATATTTATAAAATTAAAGTTTATTGGTTTTGTGAGAGGGCAAACTTGCATTGCTATGCACTTAATGCCTTCCTAGAGAATGGTCTCGAAACATCAATATTATCATTCATCTCATTAATTACTGGGATTATTTGAAATGTGTCACTGCGAGCGACCAAGAGAGATGAAATTGACAAAAATATGAATTCATCTTCTAGTTTCTGTGCACATTTCAACTGTCTGATTTGTTATTTATGCTAACTAGAATTCAGAAGGAATTGACTGCAGCACCCAGTCAGGTAAAAGAACAGACCCAACAATGCACAAACACAAAATCTTAACAAGTATTTTTGGTCTGGTTTCTATTGCAAATGTCTTAGTACATTTGAGATGAGACAAAGCTAACTAACAAGTAACTAAGCAAGAAACAGGAGCTTGATTTAAGTAAATAAATCCTTAATATTGGTGAAAAAGTATTAGTTTCATTGGCAGATTATTTCACTTATAAGACATTTTTCCCATGACACTAATACTTTTTTCACCAATATTAAAGAAGTATTGACTTTAAGAGAAGCTGAAAAGTTACCTGTACGTTTGTTTTATCTTATTTCAAGCGTTCTAACCTATTCGCATTAGAAACTAGACCAAAAATACTCTGTAAAATTGTGTGTTTTTGCAGTGAACAGCTCAAGACAAAGTTGAGAGACAACTTTGTCTCCTAAGTTCCCTTTAAACTAACAGTCCACAATATTTTTCCTTCTCTCTGTTCTTTCTCTTTTTTTAGGTGTGACCTAGAAACCCCTAAAACACATCTGACCATTTTCAGATTTAGCCCAACATATCCAAGCTTTGAGGAGAAGCAGCGAATGGAAACATTTACCCATGAACCTCTTCTTCTCGTCTTTGGCGATCCGGGCCGCCAGAGCCAGGCCGATCCCCGAGGAGCAGCCCGTGATGAGTACCACCTTCTGGTTCATTGTGCCCGCTTTGTTTGCGTTTGTCTCGCAGAATGAAGGAGAACAAAAGGAGCGAGGTGATGTTAAAGCCCACTCCTTAATCCACAGGCTTGCAACTCAGCAGAAGCCTTGTGCTGTGGGCCCGAAGATTACCGACAAGCGTGGCCAGCACATGCTGCAGCTGCACAGGAGGATTTGGGTTAATGATAACACGGCTGTTGTCACAGGTGTGGGACAAATCAAAGGCTTGTCAGACAGAACATGGGGTGAAAAAAGAGTTTTATTTTTTTTATTCAATTTTAGGTTAGACATTTATCTTTGCAATCTGGGCCAAAATATGCAAAATGTAATGTCAAATTCAAATCTCTGCACTGCAGAAACGCAAAATTGTACCAAGTATTTCTAATCTTTTTTATAGTGCAAATATCTTAGTGCACTTGAAATAAGACAAAACTTACAAGTTACTTGTCAGCAGGATGTAGGAGCTTGTTTTAAGTAAATAACTCCTTTATATCAACAAAAAAGTACTACTTCCATTGGCAGATTATTTCACTTGTAACAAGGAAAACATGTCTTGTTACAAGTGAAATAATCTGAGAATGGAATTACTAGATTTCAATATCAAGGAATTGTTAACTTAAAACAATCTGTTATAGCTTGCTGAAAAGTTTCTTGTAAGTTAGTTTTGTCATATTTCAAGTGCACTAACATATTTGCACTATAAAGAAGATTAGAAATGCTTGGTACAATTTTTGTGTTTTTGCAGTGTAGATTTATTTTTTCTTTTGTTTTATCTCAGTTTTTGAGGTCACGAAGCTCGGAAAACAAGACTGCATCATGTTGTTTTGTTCTTAAGGAGTTGCAAAGACCAGCTGGTTTACTGGCGAAAGCAAATGAATACACATGAATAACAGCAAAGGAAAATGGCAGGAGGTTTTGTCGAACATATTTCAAACACTGAGTTGCAAAACCTTAAAGTATTTTTTTCCCCACTAATGTTTTTTTTTTTTTTTCTCCTGAAGGCAACTATGGGTTCCAAAAGATCTTAGTTCCACATCTTGGGGTCCCAACCATGGAACCAGCCGGTGAAGGAGGGCGGCTCCTGCCCCTGCTTGATGGTGGTGATGGGGACGCCACGGCGACCAGAGGGGTCTGAATTCACGTAGTCCTGGGCTGAAAGGAAAATAAGAAGAAATGAAAAACCTGAAAGTCAGGTGTGTTCTGGAAACATTCTTCATAGTCGGTGCTGGGATGAGGAGCAGGCAGTTGTACCGATTTTCGGAGCTCCAGTCTTCTCTGTGTCATTCGCTTCGTTTCCAATCCAAACGAAGACCTGAGAGCAGAAAAGTCTCAGTGAGCTTAAATGCAGGAAACTACATGAAAACACATTTACCACAGAACCGTGTCATCGTTAGCGGACCTGATCCCACGTGTCCAAAACCATGACGTCATCGGTTGCCAAATCAATCTGTGAGAAGTCGCCTGGCACCTCTTCTGCCTGCATGTCGTCAAACACATGCTTATGTAAATATGTGGTGCAGTGCAAAAGGTATTTTCATCCTTTAAACATTTAAACATTATATTCACAAACGTGGGATTTATATGACAGAGCAAGATAAAATAGCAAATAATGGGGAACTGGAAGGAAAATTATAGCATTTCTTCACTGATAAAAATCTGAAAAGTGTGGTGTGTAATTGTGTCCCCCTTGAAATCAAACACCCAAATAAAACCCAGTTTAGATTAGGGATGCATCAATCCCTAATCCACTTTTTTCACCTCAGATACCAACACCGTTAGGTATTAGATACTAATATGCAATTGCATACATGTACTAAAATATAAATGTGTCTGATAACTCTGCTCCAGTACGGCACACATAGCTTCACAAGCTTGGTCAATCATGTAAAAACAAGACAATTTTCATTTGTTCAATCAGTGAAGTTAGGAGTAGAACAGCCAATGTAAAACAAATAAGAAACTGAAACTGAGAAGATGGTGTTCTGCTAAGGTGAGACCAAATTGAAGCTTCATGGCTAACATGGAAAATGCTATATGTGGCACAAAACTGATAGCAAGCAGGTGGGAACATCTTGGTGTGGGGATGAATGCAGAAATGATGGGATGAACTCAGGGCAAGACCGGTAGCAAACCTGTTGTAGCATTCAAAAGACTAAAGACGGGAGCAGAGGTTTCACTTTTACAAGGGCCATGATTCTCAATCTGCAGTTGCATGGCCCAGTCAAAGCTCAACCCTATATGTGATTGAACAATTTGATTAAATCAAAGATTGGTCTTCACAGATTCTCTCCATCTTATCCAATTGAGTCATTTTGCTTTTTATTCTTTTTCCTCCATTGTCTAATTATTTGCTACTTTGTGTTGGTCTATCTATCACATAAACAAACTATTTGTAAAAAAGACAAAATTTGAAACTTGAACACTCACAGTGAGCCGACCGGTCTTATTGGAACAGGCAAACAGTCTTGGTGGTCTGACTATGGTCTGGAGGGTCTTGGAGGTCTGGTATTCTTTCTTCCCTCCCAATGCTGTCCAGAAACCAGCTGCCAAAAGGATAATATCTGATTAACATGACAAAGCAACCATTGCTTTGCCATGTTGCAGTGATTATGCATCTATTTTTGCCTGTCACCTGGTTCCTTGGATTCCTCCACCTCTGTGGCAGTTCCACCCAGCAGGCTGGCAACGTACTTGGCCGCAGTCATCTCATCCGGACTTGCTCCCTTCCCCTTCCACACGAACAGGGAATTTGCCGATTTGAGCACAAACACGTCGTTAGTGTTCAGACTGGAGGCCGTGGCTTCCACCTGGATGAAAGAGATTGAAGATTTCCACAGTTCAGCACAAAAAGCATCACTTCCACATCAACTTTTCTCAAGAATCAAGGCCGACCTCAACAGCCCGCAATGCTTTGGTGGAACTCTGGCGGATATGGAAGAGGCGAGTGCTGGCGGGTTTGCTGTCTCCACCCTTGCGGGACGTCCCACCCAGGTGGATGATTAAAGGTTTGTCCTTGAACAGGCTCACCAGGTGAGGAGGCTCTCGGCTCTGAGTGACCCGGACCTGTAGAGACACAGACCATGTATAGCATGAAGATCTAGAGAAAGCATTAAAGCTCAGCATTCTAACTGAAAGATGAGTCCTCTCACAGTTGGTCTATCTGAAATCTACTGGAGTGGAGTTTTTTCTTGTTCCCTATCAAAAACACTAATCTGAACAAAATGATTCCATCAGGTCAACTGGTTATTCTTTGGTTTGTTACCAATGAGCAATTTTCTTTAGTCCTGGGTAATCACAGTGGTAGTGTTGCTTGGAGATGTTTAGACATTTTAGAGCTTCTTGGTTTACTTTTGGTAAGAAAGTCTTTGGGTGGAGAGCTTTGTTGGAACCAGAGAGGCTGTGTAGAGTCTAATAAGCTCTTGGCTTAAAAATGTAAGAATTACAGCAAAACCCAGAAAGTGGTGCTGACATTATAATGAAACAGACAAGTCAGAGTACCCGCAGAGGACCCGTTTATGCATTAGGAGAAGATGCAGAAGAACTGAGCCTGGGATTCAAACACAGGACCACAGTGCCACCAACCGCCATTACGTGACCCACTACGCATGAGAACCTAACAATTTTGCTGCCTGTCACTATAACAAATAAAACTTGAACTGATGTTTTATCTGTAAAATTGAATGGATGTTTGTTGTACTCAGTAAAAATACAAGATGGAGATAACACACCTGGGTGGCCACTCCTCCCATGGAATCGTCCAGTTTGACTGTGAGGAAAGCTGAAGCAGCCAGTTCATCCTGACTGCACTTCTGGCCTTGCCTGCAGCAAAGCAACACCAGGTTCAGTGCTGAGAATGCTTGTTTAAGCTTTGAGCAACAGAAAGAAATTTGCTGCATTCAATCCATTAGCTAATATACATCATTTGCTTAAAGGATAGATACATAGGAATGCTAAATCTCTGTTAACGTTGTGAATAACAAGAAATTTGGTCATTTCAACTTCTGCAGATCGTTAAACTCTTTAGAAGGCTAGAAGAGATGTACAGTTTGTCTGAGGCCATCTGACAGATGATGCAAAGCTGCACCCACCAGGTGTAGATGATGTGCTTCTGCCTGCCTCCATCGCTGTAGGAATACAGCACCAGATAACAGTCTCCTCCATAGAAATGCCCATAGCTGGACGGGTCCACAGGGGCCTTGTCACCTCCTTCCACACGCCAGATCTATGAACACCCAATAGTGTCATATGTAAACACTGCTACTACTATTACTGCTATTAGTCATAACAATAAATGATACACGCTTCGTTAGTGTGGCAGAGCCTGTAACCTCACCTGGACTTTCCCAGAGCCGTTATCCACCATGCCATGCTGGGCGGCCATGGCGTTGTTGCCATGGAGTTTTGAGGCATCGAAGGGAATCTTCTCCACTTTAGCGATGCGACCCACAGTGTAGGTCTGACCTGTGGCCGCTCCCTCCAGCCATTTGAAAAAGAACTGCTTGAACAGAGTGGTCTCACTCCCCGCAGGAATGACCTGGGCCTTTTATTGGGAGAAACACACCAAGTAATGAATGTGTTTTCATCACACCGTCTAATGGAGACCGCGAGACAGACACTGACTGCATTACCTTTGTTCTTGGAGAGTAATTCTTTTCTTTGATGAACTTTTGGGCAATGGTCCACGCTTCTTTGCGCTCAGTTGTGTTTGCCTTTGGTCCTGCAATGTGGGATGTGGTACAAAGGTCAGAGCTGAACAAATTTATTCCGTTTTTCAATGGAGAAGTAGCAGAAACCTACTTCTATAAACACAAACTGTTCATCAACAAATGTACAAAATACAGAAAAGTTTTGGGAAGGAAAAAAAAAAACAGAAATCAAAAGCGTAATACCTTTCCAAACAAATATGTTCCCATCGTCTCCATTATCCAGGATGTAGCATTCACTGGGAGAGAGCATGTCTTGTTTGAATGGGTTTGAACTGGCCACCAGAGTTGTTGACATGTTTCCAGAAGCATCGGAAATCTACCAATAAAAGATACGACTCAGACTTTTCAATATATCACTCAAATCTATTAGATACCAGCAACATGCAGGCCTGTCACAATAACAAATGTTACTGGACAATAAATTGTCCCAGACGTTACTGTGATAAATGATCACATTGCTGTTTTGAGATGATTTTCAAATAACATAGTGGTAATGGCATAATAATATGACAACACATTCTCCGCGATGAAGTTTAAACAAAGTCTTTTTCAAGGCAGAGTTGAGAAACTATAATACAAAATTAAAATGAATGTGCAAGAGGCAATCTGATAGTAAATAATAGATTTTACCACGCTTGTATTGATCAGATCTTGAAACCAACTTGGTATCAGTATTATCCATATTTTTGGATCAATCCACTCAACTCTAATTCAAATGCAACAGTAAGTACAAACGCTTTTGCGCCACAAAACGGAAGTGCTCCAGACCACTAGGGGGAGTCAACCATCAAACCATACAAGACCAGACCCTTGGTAAAGATGGGATGTCCACTAGTAAGTCGGAGTCTTCTTCAAAAACACAGTCTTTTACAATGACATAGAACAACAGCATATTTACAAAGGTAATACCTACACTCCCCATAGTGGTCTGGAGCATTTTTGTTTTGTGGCGCGAGTTCAGTTTTTTTCACTGATGCTTTTTGTTGTTTGCGACATTTCCCCTTTTTTGGCCAGAACCACATTTAATCACCACAGAGACCAAAAACAAAGAGACACTGCTGACAAAGGAGTCATCCAGAAGAATGCTTTACTTCCCCAGACTAGATACAAAAACCACTTTTGTTTGACTTTGTTTTTTAATCTGCATGAAACGAAAGTGTCCCTGAAGTTTCTGTAAACTTTTGAGGTAAAAAGTTACCAACATTTCATTGAGGTATGTTCACCAGTGGTATATTTACCTGATACAGAGATGCCTTATTCTTCTTGTGCGTCGCATGATCGACATCACTGTCTCCTGAAGGGAGATTCGGCTTTGGACCAAGTTCCTGTTAACGAGTAGAGATTATTGTTCATAGACCTCATGGAAACACAACCAGCGACAAATCTTTTGTGTGCTTTGGTGAAGAGCCAAAGAAGAACACAGCTCACCTTGATGACAGCCTCGGGTTCATTGCCCTCATCGATCATGTTCACCTCAGCACGGCCATGTCTCTCATTGTCACGGATGTCTTTGGCCATCTGAGTGGCCTTGAGACGCTCATAGCGATTGCTCTCACTGCCAGACCACTGGTAGATAACCTGTTGTTGCACCGAGCGGAAGAGAAGGAATCAAAGGGAGGAGTCTTAGTTACTGCAAAATTTCTCTAATTAAGCATTGGTTTTCTTTAGCTCAGACTTTGTCTTGCCTTTCCCAGGTCGATGATGAAGCAGTCTCCCTTGTTGAAGCTGTCCCAGGACAAGGCCACCTCGGTGGCTCTGACTGTACGCCGGCCTTTGAGGTGCAGCAGGCGCTTCACATCGGTGTCATTGGTCAGGACATGCTTGAAGCCTGAGTTTACTCCTCCTTTCTGTGAATAACAAACCATTTATACCTCTGCTGTCCCATCCAGAACAGACGAAAACAACGAATATGTTAGACGTCATCATCCTGCTAAGAACTTTGTTCATTTCATTCTGAAAGGACAGAGACATGCTTCTTTCTAAAGCTTCTTTCTAAAGCACACACCGCCCTGTTTGTTCAGCCCTCAACAACCAAAGCAAAGACAAATGAACATCTAAAACATGATCCCTTTGTGATCCGTCCATCCACTCTTTCTTGGAACCAGTGGATTTTGACAGGCTTATATGTAGCAGGCTGCAGTACCAGGAAGTACACTCCCATAAGCCACAAATGCTTTTAAAGCGACAACTGCCGATGCTTTCAGTCTGTCTGACACCTTATTATGTCTAGACTTAACAAAATACAGCCCTCTGTTTTGTTGTGCTTCCAACTGGAAATTCAAAAAATCTGAGTACAAAGAAAAAGTTCCATTACAGTCCAGCAATTCCCATTGAGAAAATAAGAAATGATCTCGCTGGAAAGGATGGTTATACTATGGACAAAAACAAAAATGTTGGTCGATGAAAATGTTAATGTTTCCATTATGGTCTTGGTTAATTTATTTACAAGTAATGCCAGGGCATTCACTAAGAGGTATTTTCCAGTGTTATTTCATGGATCAGAAGCTTACAGGTTTGGGATATTATCATGTCAATAAATCTTAAGATTGGTTTGATTGCAGTCACAATGAATCAAGTGGGTTCTCCAGGAAATCTGAAATGTACCATTTTCAGGACGGGGTGAAATGGAAGCAAGTCTGTGCGAAAGTTTTGGCCAACAAAACAGTTGGAATGTGGTGACTCATGGCATCATGGAGCAGAATCTCAGAGGAATGTTTCCAAAAGCCAGATCCTGTCTGATACTCCTGTTTTTGTATTTTGTTGGTCAGGGGGGGTTGTTTTGTTTTGTTTTTTTGGGGACAAAAATCTTTCAGATTCAAGAAAAGAATGATATTTGAGTGTAGAAGTTCATGGCATCTGCAGCAGTCTGGTATTTTGGCATTGTCAAAGCACGTCTCTGTTTGGCAGCTCAAACTCTCCATGGAAACCCTCTATGGAAAACCAGGAGGAGCAGGCTACCACAGATCCCAAAAATAACCCCACAAATTTAACTGCTCTGCTTAAAAAGTTCCATTACTTTGATACACAAACAAAAAAAATCACAAAAAACAAAAGATATTTAGGTAACATTTATGTGCAGGGGTGTTCATAAGACTGACAGAACACCTGTTATCAACATGAAGGAGACTTCATGAAAGTTTATGACTGTTGTCCTGAAGTGTCATTCAGTAAATAATGACTCTTGACAATACAAACAATGCAAAGTTGAACTAAAAGTTGCATTAAAAGCTTATTAAAATTTCGGCTTTGCATTATTGGGAAAATAATGAAGTCTTTAATGCAAAGTTTCATTAGAACATGCATTAAAATGCAACGTGTCATTAACTTTGCATTAAATATGTCATTGCTTACAGAATGACACTTTATGACAACATTCATAAACATCCATGAAGACTAATTCTGTTCATAACAGGAGTTATGTCATGTTTAGGACAGTTTCATATCATAAGAGGTGAGTCTTATGCTCACCTCTTCATAACTCTTAGTATTTTACCTTGTACTTGATGCCAGACTTGAAGTAACCCTGAAAGGTGAGCGACTCTTCGTTTTGGAACTCGTTGAATTGGACCGGACTGCCACCAAGGTGATCATCCAGCTGAGTGATCAGAATAGCAGCAGCACCAGCCTCGTCTTTGGTGGCTTCATCACCTGCAAACGGGACAAGAGTTCAAAAAGTGGCAGGACAAAAAAAAGACAGGGGTTTGTAGGTCGGACATACCGATCCATGAGTGCACATTGTAAGAAGGAGCCGCAGTGGTGTGGAGGATGATGTAGGCGTCCCCGGTGAAGAAGTCTCCGTAGAGCTGCGTGGGAACCGGAGCCAGATCCATCTTCTCCACCCGCCATATCTGCAGGCCGGGCTTCTTCCCCGCTGTCTGGAACGCCTGGTGTGCCATGGTGCTGAAGGCCTTAGAGGAGACACGTTTTCATTAATGACTTGATCATGCTGCAGAAAACTACCTTCTTCTTGCATGGAAGAAGCTTATCATCTTCAGTAATGTAGCCCTTTGAGTTTTCGGACTTTTTTCTTCTTCTTTTTTATGTGACTCAAACATGTACCCATAGTTATGCTCCAAGACAGGTTCAACACCTCCACTAGCTTTTAGAATAAAGCCTCATTCATGAACTCAAACGTTGAACCACATCACCATCTGCCTATTAGAGTTCTTTGTTTGGTTTCCAATAAACTCCTGCAGGGTTCCAGGAACATTTCATTGCTGAACCTGTAATACAGGCACTTTTATTTATTAACTCAGGTGCTCTTGAAGCAGAATGTATTGGACACAGCAGGGTGTGTCCTGCCAGCCTTCCATTGAGCTGCACTGCAAGTCGTCTGCGGGGCGTTTTTAAAAGATGAGCAACCTGTCCCCACAGGCGCTGAGAAGGTTCATCTAGCTAATTGTTGAAAGTATAATTATGATGGGTGTGGACAAACCCATCCACACCCAAATATCCAACATATAATCATGTAAAAAATACTTTGTTTCCATGACAACAGGTCATAATGTGCATTATTTAGTCATTCTTGGCTTTACTTGCATGCAGCTTGTGTTAAAAGTTTGTTTCAGTAGATGCATAATGCAGACAGAGTTTACGTGGAAGCATGATCAGCCTTGCAGGAACTTGTTGCTATTGCATAAACAGTGACATGACAGGAAAGATTTACAGATCCAAGATGTTTTCCTTTACCTGGGTGAGGAGAGAATCAGATGCTGGTTGTGGAGAAGCTGCACTGCTGCTCTTCCAATCGTCCGCGGAGCCAGTTTGAGCCGCTGTGGGCTATATAAGCCGACAGGACATCCGCCCTCAGATGGAGAGGCGGGTTCAGCCACATCCAGGCCCGGCCCAGGCTGCAGAACCACACACACACACACACGCCCACACGCATGCATGCACGCACGCAATTTACTGCAGATCATCTATATTTGAACATGTACAGAAAAAAAACAGGAAGTGAAAACTGAATGAGACGTAAGCAGCTTTAACGTTTTACTCTGCATGTGATGTTTTCACTCCTTTACAAGGATAGAGTCCAACAGAAACACAAATGTAACACTGCAAAACTTTCAGCTAGAATATTTTTCCATTAAGCTAGTGCTTAGCTTAATGTTCAAAAGTATTTATAATAATCCAGAGGTTTATATATCTGGGCTCCACAGAAACCCCATTAAGGAGAAATCTGAACCTCATAAAGCTCACATGATTCTGAGCCTTTATCCTCCCGACTCCTGCAGCTTCAGAGGGCAGCGCATGCAGCCCCTATGACTGCAACCATGAAAGAGTTTTTGCTTCTTTTTTAAAAATATACATATATATATATATATGTATATTTTCTATTAGCTTTTCCATAGAAGTTTGACTTGGGACTGATGGAAGCAGGGTGGATCATTCTCTGATATTGATCTGATGGAATCCATCAGAAGTTTAATTTAAATTTCAAATATTTTATGAAGCTTTGCATTCTAACAATGTCCCACAGCATTACAGACCCTCCACTGTACTTTTTTTTATTATTATTATTTTTATATATATTAATCTTTTGATAAAGTTATAGTAGCATTTAGAAAGCTGGCATTTCTAGGTGTTTAGAACAGAAAAATCCTTTTCCCAGCTTGTCTAAACTTACATCCTCGTCCACTTATCATTGATCTGACTGCAGACATCAGCAAGTTTGAGTGAGTGAATTTTTTTTTTTTTTTTATAGATTCCTAAATAATTATCTCTTGACATTCTATTGTACACAAACTGAAGGTTATATTTAAACAAAACAAGTGATTTGATGTTAATTTAACTCAATAAATGATATCATAATTCCCTTGAGTGTTTTTGTGTTTCTGAGTTAAAACTTCAACTTTGCAATAGCATTACATAAATATGTTTTCTTCCAGGTAGATTCTGTTTTTCCTGATGTTTTGGCTCGTTGTTAGGTGACCTCTGTTTAGGCAGCGGCTTGTTTTTCTATGTTTACATCTGAAACAAGAAGCCAGATCTCGTTGTATGAGATGTATTAGCATGAGTTTGTTTCTTTTTTTTTGCTACCAAACAGTAGGAAACAGGAAGTGGACATGGCAGTTGCCCTAATAACTGTAAGCGTATCCATTACCCAAGTTTCAGTGTTGTCACGGCGGCAATGCAAACAGTTTTCAGTCTGTTTGTTTTGTCTCTGTTCTTATTATCGATTTGTAAAGCAGGACGCCTCACTGAAATGAAATATGGTGGTCTAAGTACTTCTTCCCTGACAGCGTAATGCATTTAGTCTGTCTGTGGAGGCACTTTACATGGCAGCCAGGGAATTTTAGCTGCACCGTTCAATTCAGAGGTGAATAGAGGTGAAGCATTGATGAAGGCACAGAAGAATTCAAAAACTAGACAGTTAAACTGCTCGACGTACACATTGTATGAGTATGTCTAATACAAAATTATGACTCATAATTTCTCTCCAGCAGAAAAACAGCTCCAAATATAGACTGTTGACTCATCTGTTTCCTGAGCTTCTTGCAGCAGCTCTAACAGGCTGGTCGCCTCTTCTAAGTTATGGTGAACGCCCCTCTGTGCTGCCACCACAGTTGATTTGGCAACTACATGCTTGTTGCTTTAGCCCGCGTGTTTCTCGATTGCATGGCTTTTGCCCGGCTAAGACCGTGGCCCCGCTGACAGCGTGATAAAGCGGAGGCCCAGATCTCCTCTGTGAGCTCCGGCAGTCGCCTCGGGTCAGGGCTGGCTCCGTCGACTCCCACTGGCAGAGCTGCGTCAGCACATTCTGCCTCATTGTGCAGAATACACACATCTCTGTCCCTGTCTCAGACACGCCAACTCCAGCACCCACGAGACCAAACAGATGCAACACACTGCCTGAGCAGATAACGACGAACACACACACACACACACACACACACGCAGGCCTGTTCTAACTTGTGAGGGCCCAAACCTCTCTGAGTTACAAGTTGCATAACTCTTGGGGGAAATACTTCTGCTGTCCTCATCACAGAGTTTCCCACAAACACACAGATTGTGAGTAGCTGCCTTGTGGTGAAGCATATGGCGCAGCGATATAACAGGGATTCTTTATGACTGAGCATGAGAGGCAGATAGGAGCAGGGATCTGGCGGGCCCGGTTGCCCGCGGCTGCTTCTCGGTTTTAATTTCCTGCTGCAGCAGCTCCGCTCATGTGGAAGATCATTTGCAGCTGGTCGTGGACCAGAATTGATGCTGATGTACGTTTCAGTTTAATCATTCGAAAAAAAAAAGAAGAAGAAAAACTAATTTCTACTCCGCTTTCTCACCGAAACCGTTCTCAGCTGTAGGGATGCAGTATGGAGTGGTTTCCACCTTAACGTGTCACCGAGGAGGAGTTAACTGTCTGTCAGTGCTACCTCACTGTGGCCCTACTGAAACACAATAAACTTAGAAAAGTGTTTTCTCTTCTTAGTGCTGTTAAATGTTCTAAACGTACAGTTAAAAATGCGCTAATACAGTTTGAAATTACAAATACTGATCTAAAAGATCTATTTCTACTGGATGTTTGGCACATTTTTCATCTCATGCTTTTGTAGTTTTTGTCTAATGATGCATCAATGTCATCACTCGCAAGTTGACCAACAGGAATGTACTCCATTCAGCCTGTAAAAGCCTGCATTGTAAAAGCTAAAATGTGATAAAATGCATTTTTTTAACAATGTTTTTTTTTTTTTTTTAAATACATTGTTAGTGATAATTTGGGTAGAAAAACAAGAGTACGGTTACATCCACCACAAACCTCACTGACCAGTGTCCTTCCCCTCAGACGTCTAAAAACTGAAGGTTGCAGATCAATAAATCAAAACTGTATTGCTTTTGAAAATATTTTGGTTCCATTATGAATAAATCCACCTCTGCATTTCACAAAAGATTTGCTCAAAAATCAATATCCACAAATATTTCATTTCTTTCCTAAAACCAGTCCCTGAAGATACAGTCACTGAACTTCAGATCCAGAAAGATTTGAAAAAGAAATAAAACAGGACGGTCTGTTTTTTTTTTTTTTTCTTGTTTTTTTTTCTTGTATACATAGGTGAATTTTGCAAGGCAATATTCTCGGATCATCAGCAATCCGCCTAACCCTTCCTCTAACACCCTGCCTTTCATTTTACAAGGTTTACCTTAGATGTACCAGGGATTTTTGAGTGGATACATGGGGGGGGAGAACAATAACCTGAAGTGAACATGGCACAATGCTGCAGGGGAGAAGAGGATTTGAGTTTGCAGCTCATCAGCATTTCGGGGTCAAAACTACAGCTGAACATTTCTCTAGTGCAACATAGTAAAGGTATAGATGTATTTCTGAGTGTATTTGTGAACTGTGTGATGACTTACCTCTAATTTCTTTTTACAGCTAGCAGTATTCCACATCATGTCAGCATGTACTCAGGGAAAGAAAAAAAAAAGAAAAAAATGAAAGAAAATCTACAAAACGTGAATTGCAGTGAATTCATCCCCCTTTACTCTGATAACTCCATATAAATCTAGTGCATGTTCATCCTGAGCACCCCATCCCTGCAGCCAAGCAGAATGGGTGTTAGCATCATGGTATGGGATGTTTTCCTCAGAAGGGACAGGGAAGTGGGTTAGAGTTTATGGGAAGATGGATGGAGCCAATCCTGGAAGAAGCTTTGTTGGTGAAACGTTTGCGACTTGCCTGAATTTCATCCTCCAGGACAGAAACATCGGAGATACAGCACAAACTACAAGGAAATAGCTTAGATATTTTAATGCAATACAATGGCTTAGATAAAGTCAACACCTCAGTTAATTAATTGAGAATTTGTGATGTTCACAGATGCTCTCGGTCTAATCTGACTGACTTTGTCCATCTTGCAAAAAATTTTGTATAAATTTGGGCAAACATTGTTTCTGTAAGTGCAGCATATCACATGAAATCAAATACAATGCTTTGAAACCTGGAGGTTTAAATTGACAAGCTGAGAGTAGATTTGACAGGTATGGATGCATCAACAAGGAACTGTAAGTATAAATACCGTCTCAGTCTTGTCGCTGCATCTGGCTGACAGAAAGTAAACCTGGCCCTAATAAGAGGACGACTGCTTGAAGGAATGGAAGGGAATGGTTTTGTTTAAAACACAGGCTGGCTGTTCTCTGGGTCAAACAGATAAAAACCGCTGGGAAGAAAAAGCAAATTATGAAGTATCAAGACAGGAAACTGAGAGGAATGTCTAAAGTTCAAAAATAACAAACACTGTAAACAAAAGGACACCAGCATGAGTCACTGTGAGCAAATGACAGGAAACTGACTGAAGGAAACAGGATTTCCAGACTTTAAAGCCAAATGTTAATGCGAATCAGAGGAAACCAAAGGTCCACCGAGCTAAACAGAACCGGCTATGGACAGTGAGCTGGGTGGAAGCCATTCAGAAGTGATTCAGAATTATATTTTAGGCTAGGAACAGATTCCCTGGTCTGAGTAAAAGTCATTTATTATTTTGTACAATGCAACAAATTTCTAAAAAGCCACTTTGTAGAAATGTGCTTTAGGTGGCTTTTGTTTGTTTGAGTGTTGTCAGATGTTTCAGTCGTTTTACTTGGTTGATTAACACTCTCCGCTATCAGACTTCACAGTTTGGTGGCGATCTCAGACCCTGTTTAAGAAATAAACCACATCATGTCAGCTTGTACTCATCTAATATGTGGTGAACCTCAAGGCTCTGTTTGGGCCCAATTTTTTGTTGCTAATATATACACCCCTTTGGACTGATCTTAACACATTTCAAAAATCTCGTCTAACCTTTATGCAGATTACCATCAAATAACGGTGAGAACAATGACCCACAAGTGGAAGATGTTTCAGTGTTCTTGGGAAAAGACATCCTGCTAATTTACAGAATTTCAGAGGGACATGCATGGGGCATCGCAGAAACCCAAGGCATCAGTTAGCATGTTAAATGCTGAAGTAAATCATATCACACTTAGAAAAAGACTCAATTATAATGTGAGACAAGAGTCATAAGAAAGCCTCTCTCTTTCATAAATAATATGACAGCAGGACTGAGTACAGGCTGCACAGTGGAGCAGTTGGTAGACCTGTTGCCTTGTGCAAAAAAGGGTCCTGGGTTTGAGTCCCGGTTCTCCCTGTGCATTGCGTGTGTTTTCTGGCTTCCTCCCACAGTCCAAAAACAAAACAAAATCATAGCATAACAGTTATACTCACCTAATGAGAATGTGTTCTCTCTAAATTCTCATTAGGTGTGTGTGTCCATAGCTGTTTGTCCTGTCTGTCTTGTATTGCAGCGGCGCAACTTGAGCACCATGTGGCGATGAGTAAACCACAATCTCCTCTGTGTTCTAAGGAATTCTACAGGTGGCTGTCGAGCCATCTGTCAGCCAGCTGTCTGACAGTGACACAGGACTAGGCTAGCAATGTAGCAATTTTGGCTAAAGAAGAGGTAGGTATACTCTGGACAATGCATTGTGAGGTAACCAACAATACACCTTCATACAACAACTCATCCAAAATGAGATGCTTAGGTACTCAGAGAGTGTCTACCTCTGCATCGGAACAACAATCAAACTCAAAAACAGGAGCAAGATTTCATCCCAGCACCTCTTTGATGTCAGGTTATAGTTTTACACTCATGGTAAACACGCTGAACTTATATAGTGCATTTCCAATGCAGGGAAACTGTAAATTGCTCAGGGGTACTTTGATATGTGGCAGGAAGAAGCTGGAATCAAACCTACAACCTTCCAGCTACAAGACGGCTACCGACAGAGCCACAGTCGCCCATATCCAGTTTGAATACAGTTAATAGTAACAAAGTAGGACCTGATGACTGCAATATTTTTATTCCAATGCTAAAATTACAAACACCTCAAGGAGTTTAAAATCTTTTTTTTTTTTTATTTGTTTCAAATATTCAGTGCAAATCTCAACTGAATACATAAGTGTGTGTTAATTGTGATAAATGTTGCTGTGATCACCACATTCATTGTTAGGATGCCTCTGGTTGTGGCTGTCAAAACAAGGACATCTTTCATGATGTTGTTGCCCCTACTTACAGCATACTTAACATCAGCAAACAAGCAATTTTCAAACCATTTATCAAACCCAGTGTTGTTGTCCTGCCAGTCATTGAGTTGTGGGGCGCAAAATCTGCAAATAAAACCAGTAGAATGTGGCGTTGGCAGCAGAGTCATGTGTGTTCAGGGTAACTGAGTTCTTCTGGGTGCGCTGTAGCGCTCTGAAATCTCATTCAAGAGTTTTGTCAACATACCGAGGAACCAGTTTTTTGTCTCTCTGTAGCTCTTGTTTCATTGCGGTTTGAAGATTTATTTCGATACAGCTCTCCCACGCTAGTACTTCAGATATAGTCTGAGGTCTAAACTTTGACTGGACCACCCTGAAGTATTTCCTGATAATTTTTGCTTGATTTGCTGCTTTGTTTGAAATCCACTTCAGTGTTTTAGCTCATCTATTAAAGATATTTTAATAGAAGACAAAAGCTACATTTCCACTGACCATATAATAGGGCAATTTGAGATTTAGAGAAAAATCTCAAAATGTTCAATTTTTTTTTATTACTTAATAGAAAAAATTATTTTTCAGTAAAACGTTGTTGGATCTGGGATGAGGTGGATCTTTGGAGTCGCATCAAAATGGATTTATTCAGCAAAACTTCAGTGGAAACACTTTTTTGCATCATACGAGTCACATCATCAACAACCGGCTGTTGGCACTGGCGCAAACCACAAAGAAGAAGACAACAGGAAGGAGTTGGAGGGTGATGACAAGGCATGATTTTTGACTTATCATGCACAATATACTCCCGCGCGATTTTAATTGTGTTTCTTATTTAATGGAAACACTCCGGTTTCAAAACTGTTTTTGTTTTTCAACATTAGTGCAATATTACGTTTTGTGCACGTTTGTAATGGAGATGCAGTTAGTGATAACCTGAGTGTATACAAAAAGTAGTTTTCTAATAGATATTTCATTTATAAAGAGAAACTGGTCATCAAAACCAACTGGACTCCAAGTGAAAATGTAATTCAGGATTAGATCTATGAATGCAGGACAAAAACATTGTGCTGGGTAAATAGGTTCTACTAAACCTATTTAGTTTAACACATCTTCTGATATGTTGGAATATATATGTGTTACATGCGCACTTAGTTCACTGGAGATAAATGAGGTGGAGGTCAAAGGTCAAAGTGGATGTGGGTTTTGATGACACCCGCTTCGTTGTCATCTAGTGCCATGACAGCTACAGTGAATGCAGGCGTTGTGGTGATCTCGTCTAAATAGTGAGGCACGCAGTGCCGTCTAAATGTCAAACTATCCCAGTCAACATTCAAAGATGCCGGCAGTGTCCATCCAGCAGGCTTGGGGAAGGGGTTACAGAGATGTTTTGTGACCTCTGAGGACCACAGTGAGAGCCATTATCCAGAATCATGGAACAGTGGGGTGGTCTGGTTACCAAAGAAATCATCAATGAGACATTCAAGAGGTCTTTAAAGGACCCAGAGCATTTAAAGCACTATAGGCCTCACTTGCCTCAGTTCAGTTCACAGATCTTGATTCAAAAACAAGGAAGAGAGAGAGAATGGCGTCAATGAGAATCAACACACATTTAGTTATTCCTTGATTTTTACCAAGACCTATAGAAAAACATGATTCGGAATGAGCCTTAGGCAGAATGTTTTGGAACGTGTGTGTCCCATTATGTCTGATGTAAAAACTTACATGAAAAGAAAATCACACAACAACAAAAAAACATGAAAAATGAGAAGGTGATGTGACGGCCTCTGGATATTTTGACACTTCAGAACCCTGCCAACTTTCTATATTTGATGGAACCAAAATTAGAGACTTATTATATACTGACATTTACATCTGTTTCAGTCAATAGTTATGTTTGAAAATATTGGGAATCAGATTGATAAGTACGACTTGGCCAACATTTACAACCAGTGTTTCCATTTTGTTGCTGTTTGTGAGCAACAAGATGCTGACATCTTGTTGTGTTTTGGGAGTGGAGTGGAATGGTTACATGCTTCTTGTCTGGACATGTGACAGCTATAGTGCTGCAGCACCGGATTGTGTGCTGCTTGACTGAAGCAGAGAGGCAATGTCTGCCATGAGATCACCTTTTTCATATTTCACATTTTATATATTATACCGGTACATGTCGTTATCGGCCATAACAGCAGTACAAATATCGGAAATTGATATCAACCCAAATTTCTGAATCAGTATATCCAAAATCTTCCAATGTGGCTCAATAAAAACAACACTGCAAAAAAAAGAAGATTGGGTCATCACTGAACTGAAACATTATTTGAAAACTGTGTTTTGTATTTTTTTACATCCTGATTTTGAAATCCATTTTATGATCTGAAATGTTCAAGTGAGATGAAAAAAAGAAAACAAAAGAAATCAGTAAGAGAACAATTGCTTTGTTAGAGCACGATAGTTTGACATTTTATGCAGTTGGACAGATCTCCTCTGATTTGATAAATAATCAGAGGAGTTCATGGTCAAATCCACGACTGTCAGGTACACAAATACAGGAAAACAAGCCCAAATCACCACCCAACCACCACCGTGCTTCAATGGTTTGTTCTGCTTTGCTGTTTTTTGAACTCTAGAAACTTCGTGCTGCAGTCAAACATCACCAGTTTTGCACCGTTCGTCAAACGACGCTTTACCACAAGTTGATCATTTACTGAAGCGGGGTCAATGCATCCTTTTTTCTTCAGGCAAACTTTCTTGATCACCCTGTCAAACTTGTTTAGCTTAGTTTTACTTGGTTTAACAGTCATGTCAGCCATTAACGGCTGCCCTTTGGCAGTATGGCATCGCTTCATGTTTTCAGTTGTGTGAAAATCTAGCTGACAGTCATTTGCCAAAACACATCTGTATAAAGGGCTTACTCTTCCTGAAGACTGATTCTGCTCATCTGACAGGGAACGCCTTAACTCCTCATGTCCTGTGGACTGAAGCTTGTAACTTTTTAAATTTCATTATGTGAAAACTTTAGACTTCAACAGATTTAGAGGGAATATACCTGGCTATCCAACTTAAAATAGTGCATGATTTTCCTTGCAGTCACAACTATAATGAAAAAGCCACAGAGAAGATAAAAAAAAACACACACACACAAAAAATTATTTTTAATCAGAAATTTTTAAGTATGACCTGTCCAGGGTGTATCCTGTGCTCCTCATTGAAGATGCTGGATGGAGATGGTTATGGCTTAAGAGACGAGGAATGTGGAGTCAATGTAGCCAGTTAGCAACATGGACACAAGCTGGGGACTGATCATCCCCGCTGGGTCACCTGGGAGAGGGGGTATGATGTTGAAAGACCCGAAACATTCAACAATTCCTGGAACATCAATGACGACGCATCCAGATGTATCAGTGAATTCATTATTACTTGAACACTGAGACAACAGTGACAACCATCCAAGACTGGATGACAACCAATTTCGAGCAAGCAGTGTTCGTGCCGTAAAGTCTGCAAGAACATGCATGGCCCGAAAATCCGCCAAGTGAAGATGAAGTGTTACGCCTGTGCGTAACACGACGCACAGGCGCAGAAACCTGGTGAGACACAGGAGGAGCCCGGCCCGGAGTCTCCCCACAGCGCTGGAGTTTTGAAGTGTTGTCGACTGATCCCACAAGAACTGAGTCACACCACACAGACTAGAGGCAAATTAAGTAGCAAGCAGCTAACATGACTTTACTGTGGAAACCTAAATATGCGTTATGTATACGGTTGTGTATATATATATATATGTATATATATATATATATATATATAAAAGTTTTATTTATTGGACCGATGTCGTTCCGTTAAAAAGTGAAAAATGAATAAAATTGGCTGATATCGATGTTAGTTGCAATATATCATGCATGCATCCCTAAACAAAATGCATTGTTTTTTTTCTCAAAAAAGTCACATTTTCCTTTTAGGTCAAAATTATTCACAGCTCTGTGTAGTTTTGGTCACATGATAAAATGCAAAAGGCACTGTTCAGCTGTTGTTTTCTAGTTTCACAATTAAAGATGACAAATGGAAAAAAGTTTTGTTCTAAAAGTCTGCAAAGAAAATCATTCTTCTGAACACACTTTCTTTATATTTAGGTTCATGACTGAAAACGTGCCTCTGCTTTTCTGTCGCAAGCTGATTTTTGAGAGGTCTCTAGCGCCCTCTGTGGGAACATCGAGTGTGAACATCCACCATCGACAAGCCTCCTCCAACTCCCTCGAACAGCAGCTTCTTTCTCACCAGCTGTCTGTTATTCACTTCAAATAATAAGTCAAGAAGTGCAAAGTTGATTTCTGTCACTTTATTTCACAATATCATCATCTTGTTTCTTCCAAAAGAAAAAAAAAAAGGATCACAAATCTGCACCGCTTCACTTTTTCAGCTAAATGTACAAGTGCAGACCTCACAATGTAATAACCTCCAGTTTCTCATAGGACAGTGGGGGTTTTGTTGTTGTTGTTGTTCTGATCATGCAAAAGCAACAACTCAGGGCGGATGAGTCCATCATGAGCAGAAAACATTCAGATTGCGAATGAACTCTATTCTCTTCACAGCATGTGACGCAGTGTGAAACGACTTCTGATCACATCTCTGCCACAACACACCTCTTTGTCTTCAGGGGAACAAGTCCAGAAACACAACAAGACATTTTCAACACAGTGGAATCTTTTTTATCACATGTATGGAACTTCACAGGGGTTATTACTTTGCATATATTGGGAGAAAACAGTGAAAGAAGCTTTAGTCTGGTCTTCTTCAGTTTAGTCGGTGTACAGCTGGGGTGTGAATAAACAGGCTTTCTGCACTGCCTTGCATGACGACAGAGGATCTGGAGCGAGGAAATGGCTGCCAGGTCAAATCTAGAGGAAAACGGTTCACCTGAGGCCGGCGGCCAGCTTCTCCATGGCCGCCTTGCGCTCCTCCGCCTTCTGCTGAGAGCGCCGCAGGACGTTCCTCAGCTCCTGGAGGTGGTCCAGCGTTCCCACCAGCTCTCCCTTCACCGTCTTCATCTGGCTCTCCAGCATCTGTGTGTGGTGGAGGGAGTTCCTCCTGTAGCGCCTGGAGGAGCGCACCTTCTCCTCCAGGTCCTCCACTGCAGGCGGCGGCAGAAGGTACAGTGTGACACCAGAAAAGAAAAACACACACACACCAAGATTTAACAGATGTGAAGTTACAGACCCATGTTCTCCTGGTAGCCCTTGCTCTCTGGACCGGAATCGGTCTTCTTCTCCATCATGTTCTTGGTTTGCCGCAGCATCTTCTCCATCTTGGCGAGCTCGGCGGCCTTGGTGTCGCTGTCCCGCCGGATCCTCAGCAGCTCCTGCTCCCTCTGGGTCAGCTCGCCAGGGAACTTACTCATTTCCAGTCCTGGAAAATCAAAATGTCAACAAGCCTCTTCTAAAGCCCCAGACAGAAGGATGATACTTGGAAGGTGATTTTTCAGCATCTGAACTTGAAGGCTCTGAGCAGATCGGTCCTCCCTTTCACATGAAACGCTGGTTTGTCTTTCAGTTCAGCTGCTCTGCTGCTGGTATTCGGCTTTTAATAGGCTGTAACCTCAGCACACGCCTGCAGGTCATCTGAACACAGCCTCTCTTAGTGCAAAACATTACAATTAGCCAGTCATAAGACTATTACTGCACAGCCCTGAAGAAACGGATCATTTTCTCAGTCAGTCAGAGGCTGCAAAGAGCAAAGTAGATCATTTAAAAATAACTCAGTGGAAAAAGTAAACTGATAACAGTGAAACAAAACGATTGATGAAGTGTGGTAAGGTTCTTTTTAAACAAGAACAATCATCTGTCAGCCATCAGATGATCCATCAGCGTCTTATTCAAGGGGCTTGTTGTTGTAGCAACAAGCCCTTATTCTTAAGAGCGGCTATGTATACAACATTTTGGGGAATTTATATTTCACTGTTTTACAGAAGAGTTATGTATTCAACACGTTCAAACGACTCAATGTTTTATGAACTGTGCGATGCTGTGGGAGCTTTGGAGGATCCAGCTGCACATAGTCTGAAAAACCAAAACAAAAAGCCCCTAAAACAAACCATCATCCTAATGAGACAACTACTTCCTGTTGTCTACTTTGTCGTTTCCTCCAGTAGTAACGTTGTTGATCATGTGGCTCGTGTGTCTCAAGTGTTCCCATTGCAGTTTTGTAAAATACTTCACTCAGGTGTAATTGCAGCATCATCCTCTTCATGCTGTCCCAAACATTTCAGACAGAACCAGGTCAGAGACAGAACACTAGCAAACTATGTCGGCAAATTCAGGTCTCGTATTGTCCTGCTGAAATTATACCCGTTTTAATAAGTGCCTTGAAAATGTATCCATACAATCAGAGATGTCCAAAGTGTGGCCCAAGGGCCATTTGCGGCCCTCTGAAGGAGAAAATGCGGCCTGCAAGTGTATTCTAATTTACTGAACTTGGCTCAGAATAGCAAGCATTTTGAAAGAAAAGTGACCCGGTTCTTATTGTTAGAACTGAGGATGAATTTGTTAAATGAAGCCCAAAACGATTTGAATTTCTTTAGATTCAGCAAAACATAATTTTCCATGATATTATAATAATAAAAAACTCTACTTTGTTTAATTTTTGTTTGTTTTTGGCCTGCTAATACTTTTTTCCTGACTACTTTGACCCAGAGTGTTTGGGCCCCTCGGGTTTGCAAAGCGAACCGTTTTTTGATGAGATTTTGACTAAATGAATAAATACATGGAGAGACTCAAGCCATGTTTTGCCTTGCAGGACTAAATGCTCTGCAGATGCTCCGTTTTACACCGTCATGTCACCAAATAATCAGGACTACGTAGAAGGAGCTTCTTCTGCGTGTTTCAAGCTTCTCTGCTGGGACACAAACTGCTCCTTTGATTCCAGTTGATCAGAACTTTTTATCGGCCTGTGCTATTATTATGATTGCTGCGCCACACATCCCTGTTGCCTCCCAGGCTATTTGTGGTTTCTTTCTTCTTCTGCTGTGTGACTCGTTCTTTCTCTACAGCCACCTTCGTACCGCAGGCCGATCACATGCAAAGAATAATGACATGGGGTATGGGGGGGGCGACCAAAACAAAAGATCAGATCGTTTTGAAAGCAGACAAAATGGAGTGAGAGGAGTTTATTTTCTGAACAGATTTGATATATTGCAAATGTTTGCATTGTGAAAGAAAAAAGCTGAAACTGAAGGAAAGAAGAACAGTGTTTTGTAGAATGTTCCAGCATCCGGCGCTAACCGGATAGCTGAGGCCGTTCGTCCACAGAGTGCACGTGCTGCACTAGATTCACACGCTCACCGCCAAACAAGTTTATTTATTCCGCCAGAAACTTGGCCCTGCTGCTGAAAAGAATTTCGCTTCTGCTGCCGTGTTTGTGCTCTAAGTGCTTCTGTTTATTACAGGTCTTCATCTGCGAAAAGCTCCGCAGTAGGAGACCAGAAATATGAGTGGGTCGCTCTTGATAATATTTAACTCTGCAGGCTTACAGAGAAAACATTAGTCATCGCATTAACATAAAGTACGCTCAAAGTCATGCTATCGCGCCATCTGGGATGCAGTTTTAAGCCTGAGCTGCATATTTTCAGGGACGCTGCAGAGTAAAAGTGCTTCACTGTGCGGGATGTCAGAGTTTCTCTGAGGGAGACGCATCCGGGGATTCTCCATCTGGAAGAAATGACACGAGTAAACCAGTACTACCAGACTCTACTGGGGTATACTGTACTCCTCTATAGAAATCACTCAAATAGATTAGATCAACATGTTTCAATAATGAGCTAATTCATCTCAGGCCGTTCAGACACCAACAGGCTCCTCCTGAGGTTACAGCCCGCCACCTTATGGTGGCTGAGGTGCACAGCATTTTAAATTCACAGTTTTCTGCAGCAAAGTTGGAGCAATTTTAATCCCGTGTGAATCTCAGATATTCCACAATAAATTCAAACTTATGCTTCTGACGCAATTAAAGGGGCAGAATTACGTAAAATTGACTTTTTTGACCTATAAATCATGTTATAATGTTATTCCCTCATCAGAAACAAACCTGGAGCATTGCTTTGATTCTTTCGTGCATGTTTGAGAAATCCTTTAATCTTCCATGGCAACCATTCAGCTCTGCAGAACGCCTGGATGGATCTAGCCCCGCCTTTCAAACACAGCTCCTCCTCTGAGCTTCCACCTCACAGACCAGCCAGCAGTAATTAGCAAACACCTGGTGGAACTGCTGAGCTCATGACAGGAGCTAAAAGGTTAATAGAGGAGCCATGTCCGACTTCCTGAAGGCAGAGTCTCATTTCACAACTATGTTGTGAAATGAGACTGCGTGCCCAGAAAATACATATAATAATGTAATGTGAAACAGTTCAGTAATAATAAACATAATGATGTGAGTGCTTTTACTGCTCAAAATCCATGTCAAAATATGTGTTTTATTACAGATACTGATGCTGTGAAACAGAAATCCTCTTACCTAATTAATCAAATTTAGGAGAAACTGTTGATATTTTCCAGACAGAGAATTGTGCCGCAAGCGTTGGAAATCTTTTTCTTATTGTATTAGGTTTGATTAAATGATTTAATCACAGCTGACATAAAATCAAACAATAAGCCTGTCGTTCTCAGTGTTTCCTCTGCACTGAACCTCGCTGTTTGCTAGTTCTCTTATGAAACATTTTTCATCTACCCACTCACAGCTTCAGGGTACTCAGCATTACAGCATCCTTTAAATGCTCTGCAGACTCTAAATGGCTCCCGTATTAAATCCGTTTTTCTTGACAATGACACAAGATTTGTTTAAATCCTTTTTTTCTGCTGTCACTGTAAGGAATCCTCCAGCGCTGTTATTCTATATAAATTCTTTTTCTTTTTGCAATTAACCACCGTCTCCAATTAGTAAAAACAAAGTGCTCTGTTGTACTCTGTTGCGATGAATTATAAGAACAGAGCCGATCAGATAAAGGACTGTAAAACAGATTTCATTGGTCCAGTTGCTTCAGATGGAGTCTCACTGTACATTTAAATGTTGATTTATAAGATACCAGGTAAATGATTCCGTTCAACGACTAAGTTTTATGGAAAAATGTCAAAATAAAAGTTTTTTAAAGATCATGTGTTGGTTTCTTTACACATATGGACCACTTTGTGTCTGTCCATCAGGGGAAAAAATTGCAATAAAATACATTTAAATGTGTGATTGTACCTTAACAAAATGGGGAAATTAGTGATTGGTTTCATACTATTTCATTAAAAAAAAAAAAAAAAGTTCTGTTAAACTAAAAAGTTGTTGCTACAGATTTTCCTATGTCATCGATTGATCAGCTGATTTTTTTTTAGCCCTCTGTCTCGCTCATTCTTTACCTCTGCAGTCAGATGAAGAAGCAGCTGATGTGACTGAACCAGAACCAGGCTGCAGGTCCAGGTAGTGTCAGTTTCACAGTCCTGAAGAACTGTTACAGACCCACTACGCGGGGTTCTGAAGCACCTCTTCTGCCTTAGCCTGACAGGAAAACCACCGGCCTCCTGGCCCACCTCCCCTTTCAGCACCTCCTGCAGCTTGGCTATTTCATGGAGTTACAGTTGAAGACTTCATCATACAAAGCAGACAGCACAGTGAGGATCATGAGCTCCAGAACATTTAGCACCATTCAGCCTGATTTGCTTCGTCAGAAACTCCAAAAAGACTCAGCTGGAGGTCTCAACAATCGCCTGGATTAAGTGTCATCTGACAAACAGACCACAGTTTGTGAGCTCAAATGGTTCTGTCTAACCAGGCAGCACAGGAGAACCACAGGGAACTGTTCTTGCACTGTTCTTTTTCACTTTGTACACTTTGAACGTCCAGAACAAGTCCTAGTCCTTCCACTTGTGGAAAATACATAGATGTCTCTGCCATTATCATATGTAAGAGTTTGGGTTGGTGACCAGGGTAGCTGGTCTGGAGCTACCCAGGAGAACCGTCTCTTGCTTTGTTTTGTTTGCATGTCCATTCATGTGGTGTGGGTCCCACACCATTCATGTGTCCTTACTGGAGGGTTTTATGTTTGTGATGCAGAGCCACAGATAACAGCTAACAGCTAGCTCCTCACTTCAGCGAGGAGCTAGCTGCTGAGTTCCACCAGCTAAAGCCTGGAACTCAGCAGCCTCTGAAAGCCAGCTGCTGTTGCTTCTCCTACACTTTGGACTGAACCATTGTTCTAATAATGGTAGGGGGAGACTCAAAATAATTTTGTTTTTACTGAGATAAATGGCAGATTTATTTCGTTTTTGTTTCTTTTGCCTTTTCATCTTGATATTATTTATGCAAACATTTCTTCAATGATTTTTTGGGGGGGGACAATTCTAGAGTTTTCCAAGATTGGGGTGGTCTGAACCTCCCTGACCCCCCTGGGATTTACGCCTATGGTTTTGATGCTCAATTCCGATTTTTCTTTTTGCTGGAATCCAATTTTTCTTTGTATGTTTGGTTCATTCTACCAATTAAATGAAAGTGTTTCAGCACAGCTTGCTTCAGTCAAAGTTTACGTCTGGTCTGGCCTCTCCTGATGCACAATTCTAACAAATGTCTCACATCAATGACATAAAAGTCAGATAAAGTGTTACATGACAGTTGTGACCGCTGACGCTTTGAAAACTTGAAAACAACAGGATACGTATCAGATTAAGCATCGTATGTGGAAGTGACAAAAGTCGATTTTTGGGGGGAAGAAAAGAGTTTAAAAAGATCTGAATTTGGCTGCTTAGGTTTCTATCAAAAAGTTGGATGTGGGTTGCATTAGTCTGCTGTATGTATGAAACCGTAGAGTGTTCACATTGCAAAATTTTTATTTATTTATTTTTGACGGCGTGGCCCTGTGTTTAGATGGTGGCCAAAAAAGAGACTCGCCCTGGGCACCATTCATGCAAGGACCGCCACTGCCAACCACTAATAACTAGACCAGAAAGGGTCACCTTCTGATATTTGGCAAAAAGTGTCTCACTAAAAATTGTACTTCTTCATTTCATCTGAGTGTCTTGAAAACAATCACATAAATCTGACAGAGATAAAAGCCAAACAGCAGCAAACCACCAGCTTTCTAACGAGAGCTGTCCTCGCTCTGTAATTGGTCCAAAACGCCCCCCTACACCCCCCTCCTCCTCCTCCTCCTCCTCCTCCTGCACCCCCCAGCAGAGATCATGGCCCCCACATGAGGGAGCCTGGGTTGCAGTCGGCGGCGCGGCTCAGTCTGCCTCCTCCTCGCCGCGTCCCGGCTCGCATCCCCGGCGCTGCCGCCAGGATCGATCAGCTTTATCTCGGGATGTTTTCCACGGCTGGCCCGCACGATGCCGCCTGACGCGGATGCATGAGTGTGTGGCAAACTGATTCAGACCGCAGCAGACGTGAGATGCCCTTGCCTTCGTCATGGCCAAAGGTCCGTTTCCATGGGGGGTCCTCAGAAAGCCTCTGTACGTCCAGGTAAGCGCTCGGGGGATCCCCCACCCCCCTCCACTCACACACACACACACACACGCGCGCGCGCGCACACACACGCACGCACACACACACCTCTCTCTCTGTTCTGATTCGGCTCGCTGCATGAACAGCAGTGTGTGCGCTCAGCCGGGCTGTTACATGTCGATACCAGAAACGAGGATGCAGCTGATCGCGGGTACACGCGTGGCGTGTTTTCCCGTCACATTTTGATTCTGAATCGTTGCGAATCTGCAGAACCATCTGAAGGTTTCTCCGAATGACTCATAAAGTCACTTGATGCTCGGCAGGGATCAGCCGTCCTCCTGAGCCCGCGGTTGCCGTAGCAACCACTTCCATGAGGCAGCTGGTACATCACACGTTCGAACCGGGCTGCTGTGGAAACAGCGAAAAGTTTTAAAATCACAACACAGGTCAAGCTCTTTACACGCATCTGTTGCCAAACCTGGCAGAGAGATGAGTACAGAATCGACCAAGAAATGACATGATTTATGACGGCTGCAATAATCTCACTCTGAATTTTTTATTAGGCTTTTTTTTTTTTTTTTTTTTAGAAAACTCAAACCTTTAATTTGAGTTTTATTAACTGAGTCACTTTATCTCCAGCAGAGGTGGGTAGTAACACTGGATAAATGTGCTTTTCAGAGTTGATTTACACTGTACTTTTTACTTTTACTTGAGTAATATTTTCATAGCGTACACGCTATAAAAATATATCGCGATATATCGCTGCTCCTACTGGGGTGAAAATTCTCAATATTCAGTTTTGAATTTTAATTTGTTTGACTTTATTTTTGGAGATCTAAAAACTGGTCCATGAGTGATTTTGTTTAAAAGTATTACCTCATGAAGCGACACTGTGTAACTTTTATAAAGATTATTTTGTCACTAGGTTGTGACAGTTTGACATGAGACAGAGGATCTAAAAAAAACAAAAACTGATCTCTTCTGAATTCTCCCAGTTCTCACAGGGCTATCTAGAAACTACCAATCAGAGCCTGGAGGCGGGTCTTAGCGCTGTCAATCATACAGAGAGCAAGCTGCCGCTTGCAGAGCCTGCATTGAATGCAAAGGCTGGTTAGCATAGTCACTGATGATGGCAGATAAACGTTTTTTTCCTGTAACAGTAAGTTGTTTCTCCACCATTAGTGTGTTTAGCAGCGAGTGAACAAAGATGAGTAACAGCGCTAAGCCCCTCCTCCTGGCTCTGATTGGTTGTTTTTGACCGGGTGGGGTGCATTTCTTCAGACAGCAATAGTAGCTCAAAGAGAAGGTGGTGGGTCTGAAAACAGACTGTCTGTCTCATATTAAACTATCATGATGTGACATTTTTAACAAATATGTATAAAACATGTATTTTTTTTAAAAGTTACATATTGCAGCATTAACGTGGCTTTTTTCAAAACTGAATAGATGAACTCAGTTAAAGATGTATTATTATTTTTTGTTATTATTATTCTTTACCTTGCGATTATGCAACAGTGGTGAAAGGCACACATGATTTAAGGATTTCGGACATCTTTTCCTGGGATTCCGGTAATCTGTGAACTGAAACCATGTAGAACATTTTCATTCAGATCCACCCAAAACCAGAGTGAGGCATGTAGAATCAGAACAGGTCCAAACAGCCTTTTTTTTTTCAGGCAGATTCATCTCACCTCTTGTCTGCGCACACACACCCACCCACGCACACGCACAAAATTGTTAGAGACAAAAAACTGTCAGGACCAGTTAAAAGAAGGAAGAGAGAGGCGCTCTCCAGGGACCGCTTCGAGCGCCGCTCCGTTTTCTAGGCCACCACAGCCTGCCGGTGACAGCGCAGGAGGTGTCGTTCAGGGACCCTCTGAAGGGAAACGATTTACACTAAAAATACAAAAACTGACTGCAACATTACTCCTGCTTCATCTTTAGATTAAACATTCTGATCAATAATCATACTGTGATTTAGATCATTTGATTTAATCTTTTCCTCGTAGTAGAGAGATGCTTCACACACAGCTTCTGGGAAAGTGGCGGTGTCAAAAATAAAAAAAAAACGAAAAAGATTCTGGTTCGTTTTAGCATCAGAACATTAGTGAACAAACATCATCATGAAGCTTGACCGACATGGCAGGCGGGCTCCCGGTTTAAAACAGAGTTAGATTCTGAAACGATGGCCGAAAGTTTGGACATCCCAAAGAGCTCTGCTCAATCCATCATCAGAATATGGAAACCGTATGAGGAGAGGGAAATTTTAAGAAAGGAGAAAAACTAACTCGGCATATCACCCTGAACACACCACAACCATGGTGAAACAAAGTGGTGGCAGCATCATACTGTGGGGAACCCTAAATAAGAAAATAAACATTTTATTAACAAAAAAGCAGAAACTGAATTTAATTAGTTAACACTTGATCATTTGTAGCAAAGGATTCATCTGCAGCCAAAAAAGTATTTCCACCATCAACATGTGAAAAGTTCTCTGCTTGTAGATCAAAACTGTTGATTCATTTTGGATTAATTGATTAATAATTGGATAGCAAAAGTTGCTTAATAGATTTTGTTTACCGAATGTGAAACATTTTACTAAAATAGTTGAGGATTATTTCAATAACTGATTCATCGTGACTATTTTTAATTGACTATTTCATATGCATGTGCAGTCCATGGCATGTGTTTTATTATCACATGCCAATAAAACACACTGGCCGTGTGTGTGTGTGTGATGAGCTTTGTAATCCTTTTTTTCTTTAAAAGTGAGAAGTTTCTCTCTGATTTACTCAGTTTTCTTCATCGTATTGATCTTTTATCTGATTCCCAAGATGATGACAGCAAGTCACTGAAGATCTGTAAAATAAGCTCCATAAACAGACATTTTCCAACGTATTCCATCCAAAAATCCAAAGTTTTTCATCAGTTCCAGCAAAACTGCAAAAACACAAAATGTTTCCAAGTATTTACTCTAGTGCAAATACTTTGGTACACTGAAAATAAAACAAAACTAACTGACGAGTCACTTTTCAGCATGATACAAGAGTTTGTTTTAAGTCAATAGTTCTTTAGGATTGTTGAAAAAATGACCAGTTCCACTGGCTGGTTTTTCACTAATGACCAAAGCGTCTTATTATAAGTGAAAAAAATCTGCTTGTGGAACTAGTGCTTTAAAAAAAAAAAAAATTAATATTAAAAAATTACTGACTTAAAGAAGTTCCTGTGTCTTATTGAAAAGTTATGCATTAGTTTTGTCTTATTTCAAGCATGGTAAAATGTTTGTACTAGAAACTAGACAAAATTTATTTCCAGTGGAGCTTTGAGGCCACAAACAGGATTTGAGTTTTAAAGAACAGTTTCCCCATCAGAGTGTGAGGAGCAGAGAAAGGCGGTCCTTTCCCAGACGTTTCACCTGGCTCACGCTTCTTGTTGCATAATTTACGACGGCTGTCTAATCTGTCGGTAATATTTGACAAAATGTCTCCTCGAGGCCTCTCCGTCTTTTGTTTCCGAGCCTCCGCTCATCTGCACAGCTGCCCATTAAACAGCAACCTCTGAGGGAAAGCTTTATAATCATACATAATGGATGAATGGTGCAAGCTGCAAAAAAAAAAAAAAAGCATTACGACAGTAATATGTGGCTCGTGATCAGCTCAATCTGCTCTCTGGCTCGGTAGTTCAGCATCAGGTATAGCATGTCCTCCATTCTTTGCATGCAGTTTATCTGAAGCTTCAGGGCTGGTAAAAAAAATCTAATAAAAAATTTTAAAAAAAAGCTCTCTGACAGGGCGCTGTGCGTTGGTGTGGAGGAGGAAGATCATCCAGATAAAGACAGGCAGCTTTTTTTTTTTTTTTCCCTCCCTTTACCCGTCTCAGCATATGGTCACAGTCAATCGCTAATTAATAGCTGTCACAGAGGCCACAATCAATATTACCTCATTAGCCATGTTTGTGTAAGTCTCTTCTCTTGCAAAGGGTCAATACAGAATCCCGCGGATGGAAATGCATCAGAGAGAGCTGAAATGAAAGCCGCAAAGCATCAATTAGAAGAAGCCGAGCTGTGTGTTTGTTTTCCCCACTGAGGGATATTTCCGACAGGCTTTTTGCTGCCGATGGTTTCCCACCTACGGAAAAGCTGACGTGAGGTTCAGGCAGCGCCCACTCATGTGGCCAGGGCAGTTAAATATCCAGCGGGCGGTCACGGTCAGATTAGTAAGTAAGCCAATCGATACAAAAATAAATACATAAAACAGCAGGGGGAATCTGACGGGGAAGCTTCAAAAACAGAAAGATAACATATTTTTACCTTCATCTGGACCACAGCATAAGTTAAAAGATGCTTGTTTTTGCAGCAGCTGCAATACATGAGGGAATTTTCTGTTTAATTGGGTAGAACATGTGAAAAATGAATGTATGAATGAATATCAAAATCACATGAACGTTGTTGTAATCCCAGGAACCGTTTAAACAACGTATTTAGAAAAAGAATTTAGTTTATTATCAGTTGAAGTGTAATCACCCACGAACTGGAGATGAGAAAATCACAAGGAGTCACTGATGAATACAAAGAAAATGACTTCTGATAATCAAATGGAAATGAAGAATAATGAATAAAGTTATTATTCAACTGATTATATGTTGGGTTGTTTTTACATATTTGTTAAAACTATCACTGTGTATCAGAGTGCATAGTGTTATGCATGTTATGAGACAAATAATTTGTGTAAAGAAAAAAGGCAAGGCAAGCTCTCCCATCTGAAGAAGAGCACTGTTCCTGGTCAGAAATATCCAATCAGAGTTGAGACACCACAACAGAGCCTGTCATGAATGCTCATGCTAGAATAGCGACTGATGGCAACAGTTTTCCTGGTACATTACATTGTTTCGTCACTGTTAGCGTTTTTAGCAGCACCTATACAAGCATGATTGACAGCACCAAGACTCTCCTCCTGCCCCTGTTTGAGCGGGAGTGGTGCATTTCTTCAGACGACAATCTTCTTTCACAGATTATATGCTTCGGTGACAGTTTTAACAAACATGTAAACAACAGATTTCTGTAGAAAGTCTTGGAACGTCACAAAAACGTCTTAAAATCACCAATTACGAAACAAGCAGTAAGCATTAGATTTTTAGATTAGATCAAGTGCCATCATCAAAATTAACAAGCAAATATACATCAAATATGTTCATCAATTTAAACTGGATGGATTCATCCATCCATTTTCTGTTCAAGAAAGCAACTCAAACAGGTCGGTTTCTAACCTTGATTTAAAGGAACTCAGTGTTTCGGCTGTTTTGCAGTTTTCTGGAAGTTTGTTCCAGATTAGTGGAGCATAAAAACTAAATGATGCTTCTCTGTGTTTGGTTCTGGTTCTGGTTCTGGTTCTGCTCTGCATCCCCAGAACTACAAGACCTGAGTGGAAATGACTTGGTTGAAGGTTGAGATTCTGAAGGAGGTTCTGTTTTTAGCCGGATCATGACCCAACAGCCAAAGCTACAAGACAATGGTTTAGATCAAAGTAATTCATGCCAGAACGGTCCTGTCAAAGTCCAGACAGACAGTAAATCCAGCTGAATACGCTGCCATGGGTTTCAGTGCCATGACAATAATAAACCTTTTCCTTAAAACTGGATGATCACAGAAGAGAATATGTGAGTAGAGGCCACTTCATAGAGAGAAATTGGATTAGCAAGTGACTTACAGAGACTGCTTGAAAGCTGATTTCTTCATTATCTCTAGTGTTAACAGCTGAAAATGGATGCAGGTTCCATTTGGAAAGAGACTCGTATAACAGAATAATTTAATCTGTTGTCCTAGAGTTGAAAATGATCAATTTGTTGTTGTTTTTTTGTTGTTTTTTTTTTTGCTTTTTCTTCTACTAAACTGTCTAAAATCTTTGAAAGGACAAATAGGAAAATGGAACTTGGCTTAAAAGACAAAAACTGCATATTAGAGAAAGGAGAGCAGAATGAAGAGACGGACGACGTGTCAGATATGAAGAGGAAGTGAAATCTGTGAACTGTAGACGGGGGAGGGAGATCCATCACTGTCATGCAGTGACTGCAGGACTTGTAAACAGAGAGAGAGGCAGCGATGATTTCCTCTAATGCCCTCCATTTGGAGGAATGCTGCTGTGGACCCGGCCAGACCGGAGTCAGAAAGAGAACCAAAAGACAAGATAATGACTCTGGAGTGTCCCACATGTAAACACAACTTACAGTGAATTATTAAACACCCACTGGGATGAATACACTCTGATCCAGCTCTTCCAGCCTTCACCCAATCACGTCCTCACACTTTTATCAACTTGCTCCTCTTTTGTACAAGCAGTCCCTTGAAAAAACATTCATATTCCCGGAACTTGTCCACATTTTGTCACCTGTTATTGACTTTGTTAATGAAGTGTTTCTCAGTGCAGCTCGGTTGGTGTTTCTATTAATATTCAGCTGTTTGGATACAAAACTCTGCAGATCATTTTCATCCACTATTTGATTGTTTCTGTATTGTAAAATGAATCACTTCCTTTGGAGAACTATAACATGCCTTAAAAATCACTGTTCTGATTTACTCACTCATTTGTTCTGTTTGACTTTATGACTCTATTTACAGAAGAACTAACAACATTGACAGGAATCTGAAAGGAAGCAGCAACTCCAAATATCCTGACATGTTCCAAAGGAATTAAAAAAGAAAGTCACATAATTAAACAAAGTGGAACTGCAGTCAAATGTTTTGTTTTTGTGCACAAATTTGGCAAACAAAGATGATTTATGACTGAATCTCTATGTTCCATAATCAATCCACCGTGGAAAAATACAATTTTTAAACATTCTAGCTCCAAAATGAATGAAATCCATACCAATGATAAGTACATGAATTATATTATTGTACACAGAGTGTAAAGAGATGTTGGTTCAGACATTTTTTACTGCCATCGAGTGACTGAGAAAAAAAAAATATTGACTACATGTTGCTGCCAATTTTATTTAGAGGTTCTTAAAAGTCAACATTATGATGGAGCAGCAGAGAATATTTTTATCACTTTAATAAAAATAAATTCTGAACTGTGTGCTTCTGTTTTTAGCTAAAGTGACAATAAATTCCAAGCCAAAATAAACTGAAATCTTTACGTTAACATTGACATTGTTAACTGGTGGAGCAGACTTTGCTCTACCTCTTATAATCTCCAAGCTAATGTCAAAGGTCACTGCTTCTTTGGCCAATAGCATGAATACCATTGACTTTATTGTAAAAAACTTTGATTTAAAACCAGTAACGTAGGAAACAAATGAATAAGTAGTTCATGATTACAACACTGACTTAGGAAAATCAATTAAGCAAGCTAATTATAATTTATTGAAATGCATAATGCACTATTTGAACTAACAATGGAACAGGATGTGGAACTGTGACATATTTTGTTTTGAACATTAGTAGTCTCTGCAGTTATTTTTCTGATCCATCCTCTTTAGTTTCTGTTCAGCTGCTACTTTTTTCTTTGCTTTACTTATTAAACAGTCAGGAAGACTAACATCTCCATGATCAATTTTTGCATCAGCAGACGATATATATTTAATGTACTTCCGGCTTTCACATCAGGTAACAAAATCGTCATATGAACAACAATGTGTATTACATCAGTTGTATGAAAAAAGCAATTGACCCTTTGCATCTATGGTACGTCACTTCATCATTCGAGGCGCCATGACGGATGTTGGAAGTGAGGGACGGGAATATTGAACAGAGCGACTGAAAATTGTTTTTGCCAGTTTATTAATAGCTTCTACTTGTTAGAGTCAAGCTAATTTGTCTGTGAACATAATTTAGGGTTGGGACTCATAGACTGCCATATTTACGAAAGCCTGAAATAGCTAGCTTAGAAACCCATCAATATCTCCTCCCTCCTGATGGGTTGATCAAATTGCCGATGTTGCCTGATTTCTTACCAATCAGATAAGAAAAAGTTCAGCAGGTTAAGGGACATCTGCTGTAGATTTCAGATGTGTTTGGGCTGACTGGCCTGTTGATGACCCAGTTTACACCCAGCCAGCTTTAGTTGTCTGACAGATGGCCTCACATTTGAATACATTGGTTCATGGCTATCTCAGTGACTGCAAATGTTCTGCTTTATTTTGTTTGTTTTTTTGTTGTTTTTTTTAATTTGCTGGGACATTCTGCTCCTTGGAAACCAGTAACAGTTCAAAAATATTTTCGCATTTCTAAATAATCTTTCTCTGTAAGAAGATGTCAATCTCCAGATTGTTCTGATGTCCTCCTGTTTTGACATTGCGTTAACACACACCCTGTATGCTCCCCCAACGCAAACTGGTAAAATATCGACTGTTGTAGAGGAGTTAACAACATTTGATAACACATGAAACCTTTCGAAATTTTAAAGATGAGTTGAGTGCCGCTTTTAAAACAGAATGTTCTATTAAAATTAACCCATGATTCATAGGGAGGCACATTATGTGGCTCTCTGCCCCAGGCAACATTGGCTTGAGAGCAGCATGAACAATAATAATAATAATAATGTTATTATTATTATTATTATTATTATTATAAAACTATTATCTGTTAGTTGCATGCTGAAAGAATTTTCTAATATTTATTTGCGTGTCCCATAAATTTGGAGTAAGCAATAATGGAACTTCTGATTTGGACTTTAAAGCTCTATGTTTGTTGTTTTTTTGTTTTGTTTTGTTTGTTGTTTTTTTTGGAAAAGGAGGCGTCAACAAATTACAGATCAGATGCTGATATTAACTTTGTTTGAGCCACATTGTGCTTAAGCAGTGTGGCTCAGTGGGAACTCGCCTGGTAAATACCAGCCCCTTCTTGTGCACTTTGCTTCATTCAGAGGGCCTGGACTCTCGGCTATTGAGAAATCATAGCTTACTGGAGGTGGGGTCTCTGTCAAAGTTTTGAATTTTACCCAATCGCTAACATTTGACCGTTATGTTTTGAAGCTGGAAATTGCTTGCGCTGTTAACAACCATCTCCCACTGTACAGAGAGAAGAGCCAAACCAAACAAAATGGCTGTTTATGTTAATTCAATATTTGGAGCCAACACAGGCTAAATGGCTTTGTTCACTTCCTATGCTGCCATTGCTAAAATTACAGGCAGACTACAATTCTAAAAGAGCACAGAAAATAGACATCATCGTTCACAACTTTGTCTTCTGTCTGCTGATTGGCCCAGTTGAAAGTCAATGGGAGAAAGCCCAGACAACACTGTGAAGGGAGATGAGAGTCAAGCAGAATTGTTTAGGAAGGCTAAGTGGGAAGAGTAGTTGTCTTGCAGTCCAAAAATTATTGATTAGGCTCCAGTTTTCCACCCTACCTCATCCTGTTGTGCCTCTGGGTTGCCTACCAATCGCTGTATGAATGTGCTCTAGTACCAGTAGTAATTATGTAAATTTAATCCATTTAACTTGAATAGACTTTGAAGCTAATAATCAAAGTAACAGCGGTTTAAATCTTTGAAACCTGTCTCCAACAGGCCAGATTCTCCTACCTACACATGAAGTACCTGTTCTTCTCCTGGCTGGCTGTGTTCGTAGGAAGCTGGATTGTGTATGTGGAGTACTCGTCCTATACAGAGCTCTGTCGAGGGCACGACTGCAAAAATTCCATCGTGAGTGCTTACATTCCCTGCATGCAACCAATCCAACCGATCAAACTGATGTGTCTATTAAAATGTGCCTCTATTTGTATTTATCAGTGTGACAAATACAGGAAAGGAGTCATTGATGGCACAGCCTGCAGCAGCCTGTGTGAGAAGGAAACACTTTACCTGGAGAAGTGCTTCACTGCTAAACCTAACAGCCAGGTTGGAGGGGAATCAATGCCGTTCTCTGCTGTCTTGTTATATAACCAACTGCTCCTATAAGCACCATGTTGTTCTTTTCAGGTTTACTCAGGAAACTGGGGAGATTTACAAGGAGTCATTAAGTGCCAGATGGAGGAGGCACCTCATTATGATCTTGGAGGCGAGATGGAGCCTAGAAAGGAGGCTGCTCCCGTTGCTTTCAACAAACCCACCAAGGGAACCTCAGTGGAAAAGTTCAGAGAGATGATAGTCAGCCATCTGAAGGTCAGGAAGGCTTTGTTCAAGTCTAGATTCAAAGCCTGGGTATGTTCTAAAGCTTATTCATTTCTCCACAGGCAAAAGTCGGGGATCAAGCCAATCTCGCAGACCTGGCAACCCAGGTATTGTCCTTTACAGATTCCAATAAAGACGGCCATATCTCGCTGCCAGAGGCTCGCTCCACGTGGGCCCTGCTGCAGCTCAACGAGTTCCTGTTGGCGCTCGTCCTGCAGGAACGAGATCACACACCCAGGCTGCTCGGCTTCTGTGGAGATCTGTACATGATGGAGAAGGTTCCATGCTCTCCCCTGTACGGCATCAGCCTGCCTTGGATCGTTGAGTTGTGGATTCCTGCAGGTTTGCGGCGCAGCATGGAGCAGTGGTTCACCCCCTCCTGGCCCCACAAGGCCAAGATCTCCATTGGCCTGCTAGAACTGGTCGAGGACATTTTCCACGGCACCTATGGAAGCTTCCTCATGTGTGATGTGAGGACTACCACCTTCGGCTACAATGAGCGGCATGACTTTAAGGTCGTGGACGCCCGATACATCATCCCTGAAGCCACCTTCCAGGAAAGAATCAGACAGCAGCGTTGCGACGTAGACGAGGACTGTCTGTATGGGATCGACTGCCTCACTAGCTGCGACCTCACCAAGCATCGCTGCACACCTGAGGTCACCAGGCCAAACTTGGCGAAAGTTTGTGACACCCTTAAGAATTACATCCTAAGAGGAGCACCGTCTGACCTAAGCAATGAGCTTGAGAAACAGCTCTATGCTTGTATGGCACTGAAAGGTTCAGCAGAACAGATGGAGATTGAGCACTCCCTCATTCTGAACAATCTTAAGACTCTACTGTGGAAGAAAATCTCCCATACAAAAGATTCCTAATAAAAATGCCTGGGCGTTCTTGCTTCTTTAAAACGGACAATCAGTTTCGTAATGGAGGCATTCCACTTATATTTAGTATTACCTATATAGGTGATTTAATTATAAAGCTGTCTGTTCAGTCATTTCAATATCACCTCATGTACTATTTATTCTACAGAGTAAACATCTGACGGTTACCGGTATATCTCATGACAATATACTAGCTTGGAAAAGGTGATCTGTTTCAGTATTTCAGTTCAAATAGTTTGACTTATTCTATACAGCTCACTGTGGCAGCATCTCAGACTGGTAACCGGAGTCCAGTTTGAGATGTTTGGGGCTTTTTGACATTGAAAATGAGTCCACTGTGGTCATGAAAGGATGGACACAGTCAGCAACAATGTCATATGGTCTCAAGTGGCACAAAGTATCCCAAGATGTAGTTGCCAAACCATTATACCACCACAAGCCTGAACCACTGATGCTTTATGTTGCTTACACCAAATTCTGACCCTAGCATATGAGCAATGAAACAAGAATCAGGACTCGTCAGACCGGGCACCACTCTGGTGTTGTCTGATTGTGATAGATGTGGTTTTTTGATGTTCTTCTGCTGCGGCATCTATTCTGCTCCAGGGTCTGGTATGTTCCATGATCAGAAATAGTATTCTACATTCTTTGCTTGTTACAAGTGGTTATTTGAGCTGCTGTTGCCAGTCGATCATCTTGAGCAGGTCTATCCATTCATCGACATCTATGAGGTATTTCCATACACTGCTATTAGCTGTATAAGTTATCTTCTTTGGATCACTCTCTGTGAACTCGAGAGACGGTTGCATATTTCAATCCATGTTTTATTGTTGTCTACAACAAGTTCCAACCCTACCATCTTAAAATACTCAAACCAGCCTGTCAGGTAGCAGCCTCTTTCTGGGCTACATTCAAACTAACCCTTTTTTCTGCAGCTCGAATGGAACATCTCGTCTTCACCACATCTTGATGCCTAAATGTTTGGAGTTTCTGCTATATGATTAGATTGGGGATTTCCAACCCTCCTCCTTGAGATCTATGGTTCTACAGCTGTTAGATGCATCCGTGCTCCAACTCACCAGAATCAAATGATTGAATTACCTCTTCAGCATGCCATCAAGTTTGGCAAAGGCCTGATAAACTATTCATTTGATTCAGGTGAGTTGGAACAGGTTGAATCTAAAACTGGTACAACTGCAGATCTTGAGGAGTAGGGCTGGAGAGCCCTGGATTAGATGATTCAGCATTTCTGTTGGTCAATTCAGCCAATGTACCCAATAAAGAGGCCGATGATTATCTTTAAAGCATTTACTTTTTCATTTTGATGATTATGTTACAGCTAATTAAAATCCAAAGTGTAGTTTCTCATAATGTTAGATTCCAAAAACAACAAAAAAAAACTTTATAACAGTAATATGGGCCTGATGAAAACTATGTTCATTTACACAATATTCACTTAGTATTTGGGCAGGCGCCGCTTCGCATAAATTTCTGCTTCACTGCAACAGTGTGGGATGAGATGATCAGCCTGTTGTTCTGCTAAGGTGTGCTTTGGCTTTATTAGTCTTCAGCCCATGTGGCATTTTATCTTCCTTGCACTCCATCGATTTTCTGTTGAGTCAGGCCAGTTTGTCAGTACTATGATAATGTGGCCATTAAAGCAGGTACTTTAGCAGTGTAGGCAGCTGCCAAGTCCAGCTGGAAAATAAAATCAGCATCTCCATTACATTTGTCAACATCATGAAGCATGAAGTGCTTTAAATTTTTCTGTTTTAACCTTAAAAGCTAATGGACCATCACTGGCTGATGACGTAGTACCTCAAATTGTCAATGACTGAAAACTTTACACTGCTCTGATAGTTTGGATTGCCTTCACTCCCAAGTGAAACACTACTTTGATTTTCATCTCAAGAGGACTTTATACCACTTTACCGTTACTAATTTTTCCCCATAGCCCAATGTCTCACATCTTGTCTGATTCATGTGTGGTGGCTTTCGTAGCTGGCAGTTCTTACTTTGCAAGGGTGTCCTTGATCTTTGAACAGGTTTTCCTTTACAATGTAAAAGATGCACTTGTCCCTGTTGCTTTTGAACCTTTTTCCATCCACTCAACTTTATGAAAATACTTTGATACAGCAGTCTGTACAGAAGTTGACAGTGATGCTCAACACTCAAGTTGTCCATCTACATCACAGCTCTCATGTCAAGTCTTCCCTCTGAGATGTAATGTACTCTGTATCAAACCTATCGAGGAGTTTTGATTAGCTGTGAAATAATCTGTGTATAACTATTATACGAGCTTCACATTACTGAAATAACACCTCAATTGTGCAATAGTAGACACAAAAGTATTTAGTTATTTTGAAACCTTCTTAGTTTCAGCTCTACCATTTTAAGACGGACATGTTCATTTGTTCTAACTTGTACAAAGTAAAGTAGGTAGCCCCTCACACATCATTTCCTCCCTGCAGTCATAAAATTCTGAGTTATAGCTTTGAAGCTAAACTTTACTTTAAACTCATCTCTAAGGTAAAGTTGATAAAACTTTACCAGAGCACCACCTTATGGCAGTTTGTGTTACTCCATAGGATCAATTATTTGAAATAAAAAAGGTCAAAAATACCCTTTTAATAATGCTAATATTTATATTTTTGTCCATTTTCTAATGCATTTTGGAAACAGAAACAGTAATTGCTTCTTTTCAGCTTTGAATAAAACTAATTAAATCATCAGTTTGAGATTTTTGGGCAATTGGAATTACTAAAAGAATTCCATGTCTTCTGGGTAAAATTTTGGGTGTTTTTAATTGGAGAAAAGAACCTCCATCTTCATTTGCAGTCCTTTTAAACGGCAACACCAGAACTGACAACTTCACCACGCAAGTCCAGAAAAACTTTGCCATACTACTCATGCTTCTACATCAGAGCTGTGGATGAACTGAAGTGAATAAGAAAACAAAGCAGACAGGAAAACTGACGTCTTTTCCATATTTATTAGAACAAATTTCTGCGCTTGGAACGAAGCAGACCGACGCCTCAGTCTGCCTCCTCCTGCTCCTGAGCCCGGAGGAAGCTGGCCTTCTTCTGGGCGACGCGGTCCTTCCTCTGGGCCAGAGAAAGCTTGGCACGGTTCCACCTTTGACCCAAAGGAAAAAAAAAAGATTAACAATGTTTCCGTTCATAGCAGTTAGGTGGTGATGCTACCACCTAAGCATGCAGCTTTGACACAAATCGCTTCTCACCTCTTCTTCTTGACCTCCTTGGGAGGCTTCTTTTCATGAACAGGGTTTGCACGAATACCAGCATGAGCCTTTTTGTACATCTCCTCAATCTGAAAGAAGCATAAACACAAAGTCAGATCCTTAGAACGTCCAACACAATAAAAACATATTGGACGTTTCCAGCTCAAGTTATTCAGGGTATGGATATCAACAACAAATGCAACCATGTTCTGCAACCATGTTCTGATCAGAAACAATTAATTTTAGTTTTATTATTTCAGTGGTGATTCCACATATAGAAAAATCTGATGTTTTTCCTCTATTTGTTTAAAGAGTCAGAAGGAGGTTCTCAAAGAATTCCCAACACGTATAAACAACCAACAGTAAATTTCTCATGTTCTTTTCTGAATTTAATAAAGACCAGATTAATGCAGTTTTTATTTTGGGAAATAAATAACAATTCTAGAACTCATTCATTTTCTAAGTTTTAAACAACACGAATCACTTTAGCATTTGTTTTTAGGCCTGGCATGATAAACTTTACTGGATTATAAATTGTCAAAGTAATTAGAGCGACAAACAACAACATTGATGTTTTTAGACCATTTTCCAGTAATACATTCATAGTGTCATAAACACTGGTGAACACAAACGTCTTCCCCTAAACAATAAATAACTTGAAGCTTAGTGCAAACTTCAGGGCCAGGTAGTTTAATGGAAGCGTTTAAACCTTTTCTGATCTCTAGTTATAGCCAGTAAAACCAAAGTTGTGTTGAATCCACAGTAGTTAAGATGTGAAAACAGTAAATATTAACCTCAAGGTATTTAATTGTTCAATTTTTATGTGTCATTCACACCATGATTACATACTTTTAGTTAATATGGAAAAACTGAAAGTCAGAAAAAAAAAAAAAAAAAAAAAACAACAAAAAAAAAACACGAGCTTGTTTTCTGAGTGTTAGAAGCCGTGAAATTTTGTCCCCCGATCAACAGACTGAGGGACAAAGTCACATCACCTCGGTTCTTCCATTTGATTTCTACTTTACAACTAATATCACTGTTGCAAATTTGGGATATAGGAGCCCCTGATTTCTTTTAATTCATTTTTTTATTATTTGGATCAGTAACACTTTTACACATGTACTGATTTATATATATAAACTATATACATTAGTATTTTTTCTGTTTACCAATAAAAGACGTTTTGTTTCCAAATTCACCATCATGTCTGTGCAATGACAAAGTCTAAGTCTGATCTTAGAAAGTCTGATATTTTAGAAAGTTTAAACTGAATTCTAACAGATACTTAGTCTTTAATCCGACTCCTTTCCTGCATAAACGTCCCATATTTACATTACAAAACAAACAAAGCAAAAAAAAAAACAAAAAAAAAAACACCCAAGGCAAACTAGCAAAGCAAAGGGTGACTGGGACAACTTGCCGATTCTGGGGTGACTCCGTTCTTGATGAAGCGGGAGAACTGCCTCTTGTACGCCTCCTCGTCCTCCTCCATCAGGTAGCTCATGTACTCAGACACGTTCAGGCCCATGATGTGCTTACGGTGAACCTCGGCGTTGAACTCCTTGCTCTCCGCGTCGTAACCAGGGAAACGCTTGGTGCTGGGGAAGGAAAGGAACATTTAAACTTCTGCAATTTAAAAAAATGTAATAAAATAAAAAAAATCTTTTTAATCTTAGCTATGCATCACTCATAACAACCAAACTCCAGTCTCTTAATGATGGAAAAGCAGGAATAAAACAAGGATTTGTGTTTTCCCAGATACGGCAACAATGTGCAGATGAAACACCAATTCACACCAAAAACAGACCCTCCACATTTCACACTAATTGATTATTTTGAGTTTATTGCACATTTTCCATAAAAAGGGTCAAAAACTTTGGGTTTACGGGATGCCAACGTCCACCAGCAGGTGGCAGTATTTCTTACTTCCACCTCAACCTTACCTGACATCAAATTATGATCCAAGAATTAAAATGTTCGTGTAATTTTACTGCTTGTACATTTTTTTCTCAACTCCTTTCTCCTGCATGTAGATTTCTGGAAAGAGTTTGAGGAAAAATATTCCTTGTAAATATTTCTATTGCGTAACAAAATGGTTTAATCTTGACTGGAATAAAATATGGCCTCTTAGTTTTATTCCCATCCCAAACACTGACTGTAACGACATCTACATGAATACTTTATATTCATGTCAATTTAAGCAAATCTGTGCAATATTAATTTTGCTCACACTGACTGTTCAATTACAATAAACTTGACAGATTTGCCGCTCGTGGTTCAGATTGACCGTATTGCTCCAGTGACCAGCAGCTACATCAACAAGCTCTCCCACCGAACCACCAAGTTCTGGATAAATCAGCAATGGAGATAAATTATTTAGTGATCTTTTCTCACAATAGAAAACAGACACGTTGACAAGAGCCACTTTTCTACCATAGAAACAGACAAGCATTTAATTTAAAGTGGCCTGGAGTTTAACTGCAGAGAAGTAAGCTAAAATCTACGGAGCTTTGTTCAGAAGCAGAAATGGGTCAAACGGAAATATAAACAGCAGTGTATTACCACACATAAACAAATCTACTTTTTTTTTTGTACATAAGTCCAGTTAAAACCCCTAATCTGAGACAATCTGCAGGCAGAAAAACTCAAATAGCTCCTTTTTGTACGAGTATTTTCATCAGTCACTCCCCACTAGCTTACAGCAGCCAATAAATGTTCACCAACAGTGGGAATTTCTGATCTTGTTTCTAATCACATATCACGTCCAAACAGTCCTTGGCAGTGACAGCAGACCCTGCAGCTCAATCAAAACCTGGACTATCTGGAAAATCATAAGGTAATGTCCAATATTTGAGTGTTGGAGTGGTAAAAACCACAGACAGTGTCAGCATCTCAAGAGTCAGAAATGCATCTGGCTGGAAATTAGAATCAGTGTTCCTGCACTATAAAGCTTCACTTTTAGTTAAAAACTCTCAAAACATCCCGGTTCTACAGGGAAGAAAACGTCAATCCGGGAAATCCGTCCAGATTCCTTAAAAACTTCCTGCAGAATGCAACTTTTACATTTTTCAAAAATAGCAATTTTTAATTGCCGATCATGGAACAAAAATTAAAGTTCAGAAAGGAAGTTTGTTTTTTTTTTGTCAATCATCTGCAATTTCACAGATTTGTCATCTTTCCAGAGCCTGAGCACATACTTTCAATGTAATCTGTAAAATCTTTTTTTGTGAAATCGAAAACAAACATGTTAAAGAGATACATCAGTACTAAAACCACCTGAGAGGATCTAATAGAAAACTACTGCAAACAGGAGCAGGGAGCTCTTCAGACGTCCCACAACATCTCTTAGCTCTGGCTAAAACATAAATATGGATACCGCAACAAATGCTGATTACAGACGAATCGCACTGAAAGTACCAATAAGACTTTAGATCTGGTTTCTGATTCATTTACTGGACGATAAATTGTCCCAGAAGTTATCGCGATCAACGACAATATTGTTGTTTTGAGATCATTTTCAAGTCGTACAATGGCATAATAACGCAAGAACACATTCTCAAAGTTTAATAATCATTTAACACCAGAACTGGATGACATCACAAATATCCCAAATAAATAAAACAACAACAACAACAAAAAAAAAGAATTATGAAATTGCTAAACAAAATTGTCCTTCAAAATAAACAGGCTGAGACCAAAACACCACTCTGGAGTCTTTTGTCATCCCATTTTTTCCAAAAACGGGACAAAAAAGGAAAGTGATAAGTCATACTATATATAAAATAACATATATATTATTAAATTTGCTAAAATGTTGTTAAAGTGTACCTAACCTATTGAGTCTCTTCTTGCACGTTTTACTTCAAACTTCAGTGAAGTTTTCGTTCAGTGTTTGATTGGAGGTATTCGAGCAGTAAACCACAGAGCGCCGCTATGCTGGCGCCCAGGGTTACAAGTGGCCGGACAGCAGCTGGTCTGAACGCCGTCCAGGACGTACCTGTGTGGGATGGACAGGCCCCCGTCCACGGCCCCTTTCAGAGCGCCGAACACCTTGTTGCCCGTGGTGGTCCTGGCGAGCCCTGCGTCCAGGTAGCAGGTGAAAGCTCCCGGCTGACCATCAATGCTCTCCACGTTGAACTCGTCTCCGGTCACCTCCACCTGGCCCTCGTACACCTTATCCAGGCCGAACTTGTTCAGAAGCTGGGAAGTAAAGCGCAGTTTTAATGTTGTGAAACATTGTGAGCTAATTAAAAGCTGTTTCTTTACCCCCCCCCCCAAGCGTTTCCCTAAATGCGAGCGAATACGCACTCTGCGGGCCAGCAGCAGGCCAGTGCAGTAGGCTGCTGCGTAGTTCGTCAAGCCCACGGTGATCCCGTATTTTGGCAGTTCGTGCGAGTAGGCGGCGCACACGATCATGTCTCCCTCGATCTTTGCATAGGCAATCTGCAACGGCATTTCAACAAAAATTATGAGCACCGTTTTAGTTTTTCCTCTTTTTCAGATTGACAACAGGACTTCAGATGCTGACCTGGCAGATGATGTCCCTGTTGGTGAAGCGGACGATCATGCGGTACTTCGGCGTGTTGTACTTGTTCTTATCTTGGACGACGAGACGCTTACGAGCGAAAAAGTCAGTCTTTCCCTCTGGATGGAAGAAAGGTGGATTAGTTGCACATTGACAGCTGAGGTCATGTTTGTGTGGGGATGTTATGAGGAGGTTTTACCTCTCCTCCTCCTGAACTTGACCTGGTATCTCTTGAAGTAGGCCTTGCTCTTCACCACTTTAACAAAACCCTGCAAACACAGAAGCAAACGGTTAGCATGTCAAAGGAAAGCAGTGACAGAGTGATAATGTCTGTAGATCGGGTGCTTGAGCATTAACATAACTGTCAAGAGTCAGAAAGCAGTGTCACACCAAGCTAACATTAGCTAGCCTGCAGCCAGAAGAGCGAGGCTAACACGTCTGCTAACGCAGCGCTAATTAAATGAATTAGCACTCAAAAATAAGGGGATACACTTATGAAAAATAAGCAGAGTATCCCAAAGAAGTGCCAGCAGAAAGGTCATTTCTAACCAACAGGAAGCAGAAACTGAGGAGAAGAACGGGTAGGCCACGTTTGAGCAGCACCGGTCGGGCATTAACCGGAATAAATCCATCATCATCTGAACATAACAAACATGTTTTGAACCATCTGACGACAGAACACAACGCCTGGACGTTTAGGGAATGCGTGTGGACTCATATGAGGCCGAACTACAAACCATTTTGGAGTCTTTTAGTCTCCTTATGAAGGAGCCCGGAGCCAAAGACTGGGGCTGGGACTCCGCTGCACTGGGAAAAGAAAGATCGTCGTGCGCATGCTTGCTAAATACTGCGTCACTGGCCCAGAAAGCACCAAACGCGAGCCTATATTTTCACACTTCTGCCCCCTGTCGACCCGGGGCGATACATTCACAATAATTTGAGTGGGTACAATCTTCTTTACCTATCAATTTTTCTAATAACTTAGGTTGAGATAAGTCTGGATGAAAGGTGACAAATCGCAAGTGTCAAAGTCCACAGAGAATCCAGTCTGTGTGAGAGCCACAAAATAAAAAATAAAAAAACTCAGAAAGTTTGGAAATACCCACATGGACGATCTAAAAGCTTTCTGGAGGAAAATGTTTGTACTTAGAAGAGAATAAAAAGAAATATTTATTTGGCCTTGATGACAAGAAGAAACACTTAAAGGTCAAGCACGACAGCTCATCATGATGAGCGAGGGTGGCTGGAGTGTCTGCAGATCATACACAAGTAAGATTAGCACTGCTTTAACATATTTTTACCCAATTAAACGGAAAAAGCAGCCATCAAAGAAATGACACAAAAAGACTGTTTTAGGACTGAGTCAGAAAATCTGATATTAATTAATATTTAGAGACTATGTAATTCAACACAGAGATTTAGGAAGCTATGTGTAAGTTTTCGTATTTTAAAAGGTAAACTGACATAAATACGTAAATAAATAAATGGCACAATTACAAAATAACAAACTATAAAGAAATAAAGAAACTTTTCCAAATAAGTCTTTTTCAATATATATAACGCATGAAATTAATACTAATAGCTACTGTACTATATCATCACCATATTCAGTGATGATATAGTGTTTACTTTGGCTTCTTGGCCTCTAAATGCCACAACAGGCTCAGTCGATAGAAAATATCATCAGAACAATGAAGCTTGTTACCAAAAATGATACAGAATCCAGAATACATTCCGAATTATATGTCCACAAAAACACATTATTGCGGTCTTACCATTGCTCTATCATTAATAAAAAATAAATAATTAATTAAAAAACCAAAATAACTGCAACACCGGTGGCCATGATTGGTGTATGGAAGCAACTGACCAGTATGTACAATAGCATTTTGTTTATTGTGAATAAGCCACACACTTATCTATCTGATAGATTCAATCTGCAACAGGAACAAAGATATAGAAATGTTTCAACTGATCTGATTGAGCGACATTTTAGAATGGGGAACATGCTGTTCCATTATATCACCATTTTGTTCTGGTGGTGGCAACAGAGAATGTACTGAACTACAAATGAAACCAGTTTCTTGACTTGACATCCCTCCTGAGGACTAATCTTTGATTGTTAACTCTGAAATGTTAACAGCACTAAATAAAGTATTCACCCTGTTGGATCTTTTACGCTTTTTACTGATTTTGTAAATTAATCAGGACCAGCAAAATATGACTTTTTGGACCAAAAAAAAAAAAAAGAGACAGACACTTGCAAGAGAATTGCGGCTTCAGAGAACATTTCTGTTCTGGCAAGGCAACGGGCCGAAGCATCCAGTTAAAGCTACACAGACATGATTTGAGGACAAAAAGCTGGACATTTTAGAAGGGTTAAAACCCAGACCTCAATCCAATGGAGAATACGTGGGGGGACGTGGAAAGGTCTGTTCACAGCTCAGCACAGTTCAGCAGGAAGAAGTCACTTGCTTTAAGTGAAATATTTTTATTTTTATTTTCTGTATAAACCGAAGTTTTTTGTTTTTCTTTTCGTTTTTTACATTTTTTGGTCAAAAAAGCTATTTTATCTATCAGCAGATGAACATTTATGCAATCACTTATCTTACACCAAATTATTTATTTAATTGTCATTAATTAGTAGAAATCAGTTTTTACTTCCACATTGAAGGGTTAGATTTTATATTTACTTTTTTGGTCAAAATGCCCTATTTTCTTGGAAATGATTGATTTGAAAAAGCAATTAAAGCGGTGAATATAGACACTGTAAAAAAAAAAAAAAAGTATTTTGCCATTAAAAAGGAATATAGTAAGAAGACAACAGAGGAAGGCAGTAAAAAATCAGACTAAACATGCCTACTCTCATGTTGTTACACTCAGTTTTAGTTTACTCTCTCCATGACAACTTCTTCAGCCATCTTCACCTCGAACACTTGTGTGTTTATGTTTGTGGTTACGTAACGTTATCAGTGTGATGAGACGTGACAGACAGAATGACGTATCAGATCGATGGGGCCGCGCTCGGTCGTGATGTGTCTCCACAACATCAGCTCCTTCCTGAGCCAGAGGAGTGTCCAAGCAGCCAACAAAAGACATGCGTCATGCCTGCTCTCAGCTGAAACCTGAAAAGTAGGTTTGGGGACTGTTCGGTATGTGGACCTAGGCAGTCACACAGACGCATTTTCCCCAGAGTTCCTTTATTCCTCACCAGGTTTCATTCTGTTCACATTGTGAGACACTGACTGAAGCCGGTCTATTTGTGGCTGCTGTGAATTCTGATTAGGTTAAGAGTGGATTTTCAGTAGGTTTTTTTTTTTAACTTATTAATAGCATTTGCTGCTTTTAGACTGAGGGTTCAATGAAAGATCAGTCAGTTATATCAAACAGCCTGAAACTCCACGCTGCTCCAACAGAAGTGACGTTTTTCTTTCCTCTCAACAATGAGCTCCAGGTAAGACATTTTAATGTCGGAACACTGATTTGCTACACATTACGTAAGTCCTTATCATGTTTTCCAAATAATTTGAAAACGAAGGTACAGACTGAGATAATATTCGATCATAAGCTCAAGTTGGGCTTTGTGCTTCTAATAGTGAGGCAGGTTTATTTATGGAGCACCACTCATACCTAATCAACCAAAGTACTTTAAGGGGCATCAGAGGAAACAAAAAGGAAAATAAAGCATAAACATAAGGACATAAAATAGCACTTTATGAGACATCCTACTGACCCGTTCAACAAATTTTATTCAAAAGTCTATTTACTTGAAGAACTTTTAGTGAAACACATTATATAGATTAACTACACACAGATGAATGTTTGAATGCCTTTATTCTGTTAACTATGATGATTTTCTGCTTACAGCTAAAGAAAACATGACATTTAAAATTTGAATAGTAGATTAGACCAATGAAAAAAAAAATAACACTGAAATGTGGAGTTTACTACAAAGTCTGCTTAACACCAGAGTGCCAAAGAGCCATTTGTTCTTTTCAAAGTGAGCCTTATCAGAAAGCAAATCATAATTTACCAAATATCACTGCACATGTTTACACTGGCTACAGTTTAAACCACTTTACCTCATCAATTTGGATAAATTCTGTAAATGTGGACCACATTTTGGGAAATCTAGAATTTCTTTCATCTAACTGGAAAAATCTCATACCTCTTCTTCATGCTTAGTGTTTTGTGAAAGTGAACTTTTAAGTCTGAAGTCACCTCAGAACATTTTGGTCAAAAACATAAAATCATAACGTTCCCATAGCTGCCCTGAGGCAGAGCTGCTCTGATATAATTCATTCCTCGGTGGCCTTTGAGTCTTTCATATTGTGTGTTTGTGGTAGATAATGAGAGGGTAAACAAGTTGTTGAGCCTTCTGATTAGCTTTAGGCTATCTTGGTTTTGTAAAAGAACCTTCATATCAGCAGTTGTAGAAGAAGGACAGGGTGGTAAAAGGTTCTCCATTTTCCTCTCACATTCCAGAAACATGCATGTAAATTAGTAAGTGATCCTGAGATGTTTTTTGGAGAGTGTGACATTGTTTTTAGCGTTATGGTCAGCCCCCACCCTGCCTCTTACCCAGTCACTGCTCAGACAGGGAAAGGACTGGTGTCAAACTCCAGTCCTTAAGGGCCACTGCCCTGCAACTTTTAGAGCCGCCTCTGCTGCAACACACCTGAATAGAATAATCAGGTCATTAGCAGGACTCTGGAGATCTGATCTGCACAAGAAGGAGGTAATTAAGCCATTTCATTCCAGGGTTTTGTACCTGTGGCACATCTAAAACCTGCAGGACGGCGGCCCTTGAGGACTGGAGTTTGACACCCCTGTTTAACCACTTTACCACAAGCGCCAAAATCATGGAGCTGAAAGCACTTTAGGGCCACAAAAAACAAACAAAAATAAAAACATAAATTCTTTAGAATTTTTGTATTTAGTTTTGCTCAGATACATATTAAACATTACATGTTTAATGAAACAGAGCAGTGTAATTTATGTAGATGAGTAATTAGATCCAAAATATAAAAAGGGCCCCATCTTAAAAGAAAGACATATAATTTGAAAACTTTTAAGTTGACTTTTTTATGTTATGTGTGGGCAGGTGAGATTGTAGGGTCATAGGTCAGTGCTTCTGTATGCAGTAAAGTTTAATAAATGGGGGATGAAGGGATTTTTTTGTTTAAGATAAAAGCAGAAATGTGATTAATAAAAGAGAAATATTACATTTTATTATTATTGTTGTTGTTAGTAGCAGTAGTAGTAGTAGTAGAAGTAGTACTACACAAAGATTTTATTTGTAAGTGAAAATCTTACAAAAATAAAACAAAGATATTAATCTACATTAATCAGATTTGCTAATCTGACTTTAGACACTTTGCCATATAAACAGATTAAAGAGGGTAAGAAAAACAGAAGGTGAATCTTGTTTTAGTAGAAAAATGTGACAATGTGATTAGTATTGAAATGTCTGTCGAAATGGTATTTCTCACTCTAATTTGTTAACAATAAAGTTTGGTATGCTATTGTGAGTTTTAATGGCGTCGTTGTGGTCCACCCACAAAAAACAAACATTAGAGCCATTAAAACTGTAGTTAAATGTGTGTCAGAGTGCAACATCAGTTATTGTGCTTGGATGGGAAATTTTAGAGCGATGCTCCAATTTTATTTTGGCCCATTTTCTCTAAATTCACTTCTGGTCTCCATTTTGAAAATAATCAAACTATCTTTTTAAATAATAAAAAAAAACAAAACAACTTTTGTGTTTAGGAATGTCGTGGATTGCAGTTCCACACGTTGACCACTTGGTGACAGTGTTACATCAGGTTCGCGCATGCTCTGTTAGGATGTAAACAGTCGAGGCCGTGTCTGTGGGTCGGAGACGTTTGTGTACACGTATTACGGCTGCATGGGCTGGACCGAGGAGTCAATGGGAACGGGCTAACTTAATGCTGGCTAGCTTTTCAAGAAGAAACCGAGCCGCACTGGCTTGTCCTAATTTTCTATGTACGCACGTAAAGCGTTTCCGAGCGGAACTTTTTCTCTGACTATTGGAGCTTTATCTTCGTGCATGGGAAACAGGAGACATTTACTGCTGCTGGCTGAAAACGCTTCAAGGTAAAGGATGTCTTTGCTTCCACCCCCCCCCGGGCTCGGTCTATTTACTGGGGTTGACTTCAACTCACTAACAGATTCAAAGTTATCCCATTGTTTTCAAAGTCAACACTGCGACATTGCGCTCAAGTACTACAAATGGTTATTACTTAACTTTTCCACTCTGGTTTGTCGCAGTATTACTTCGACCTGCGGCTTGTCAGCGGTGTCGATAGTGTTTAACGCGTTTGCGGCTGAACACTTCTTCAGACTGTGGATGTTTATCATAAAACCCGTAAAATAAAATAAAGTAGTGGTCGCCATTTTGGCTGCAAAAGGTTAAAAAAAAAAAACCCCGATGTCTTCGTTTAGCTTAAGCGGATTCTCTTCTCGGTAATGCCGTGTAACTTGTGGCGCTTTCTGGAAGAGACTCTACTGTTGAATTTGATGCTAGATCCCCATTTCAGCGCTCAGCACCATCGAGCCATAAAAGGAACCTGGGCAGCAGAGGCTAACCCGCCGCTCCTCTGTTTGCCGTTTGGAGACGAGTGTGTTTTACAGAGAGGGAAACATGATATGTGGAACAAGCAGAGGATTTAAACCGCTCAGCTGTGGCGCTGATGCGATGTTTGACTGTGTCTCAAACTCAGACTGCAGACAGGGGGGAGAAATCCAGTAAATAAGGATGTTGTGGGTGATAAACCCACCTCAGATTACCATCTTTAACGCAGGAACAGTTCTAAATATTGCACCGCTGCATAAAAACGGGGGAAAGCAGTAAGAATGCAGAGAGCTAATGAGAAACTTCATTAAGGTCAGAGCTGAGCAGAAAGATAACTTTAAAAATGCCACGTTTGTGTTTAAGAGCTGTGTGTGTGTTTTTTTTTTTTAAATTAACCTGGAGGGCATTAAAATATTTAACAAGCAATGTTGTCAACAAGTCATATGCAACAAAAAAGTGTTGGTGTCAGTTTAGCAATTCAACATGCTGCTCTGCATAAACACATTGTGAAAAGGAGGAAGATGAGTTTCAAAAGCTGATTTTGCTTGCAAAATATCTGTGATGTCATGTAGAACTGATAATGCAGAGTGTCGACTATTGGTGGTCGACAGCACAAAGCATGTGCGTTTTCAAGCATGTGCTAAGCAGGGCTTCCCTCAGCACACCTGCTAAGCCCAGTGGTAAGGGCAGTTATTGATTTAAAAAATGTTTAAAGTTGACAGGAAATTTGGAAAATATCGCTATTGGAAAACATTATGAACAATACCTAAAAAACCCAAAATACCTAAAAAAAATATATGCTTAGCCTGGTGGGGAGATAACTAAAGCCTGGTGGCCCGCCAGGCTTATAAGGCACTCGGTGAAGTGCTGTTATACATGGTATTAATTTTATTTCTGTATCTGGAAATCCTTCATAAATGCTACCAGGGACAAGCAAAGCCTTGATGGGACATGTTTTGTGTTTGTGAAGCACTTTTGAATTTTGTTGCCGTAAAAAGGGGCTGAGTGAATAAAGCTGAAGGAGAGGGATGATCAGTGTTATCTGTGGAAGCACCTGTTGGTGACCGGAAGCCATTACCCTCTATAAGCTAAAGCTAATTGAAGATGTAGCATTATTTAGCAGCACAGTGAAGCCTGGGGCCTGTGTCGCATGTAAAACTATTGTCCAAGGATTGCCATTTTGTATTTTATTATACAGTAGATCAAGTATTCAATTTACCCCAGTAGCAACACTTGAGTGGAGAACTAGTCCATCTGTATTTCAAATGTGAAGTTTCAGTCACAGCAGCTGGTGAGTAAATAGTTTCTGTTCTTTGAATTTAGTGCCTGAACTAGTTGCTTTATTAAACACTTGAGTGAGTTCCTTCTCTGTTTCTTGGCTGCTCAGGCCCAAATGGTTCTTATGCTAGCAGCAGAACTTCGGTACTTTTTTCTGTGAGAGTTAGTTGGCATTGGTTCAGGGGAAGGGGGAGTGCATTAAAGAACAGCTTTAAATCTTCTGTGACGTGAAGCTGCAGAGGGTTTGCTCTCCTGCTAACTGTTTCACACCAATTGGTTGGGCTAATAATGTGTTGAGATAGAAAGTAGCAATAACACATCTTGCTCTTGAGTTTGTTTCATAACAAACAGGAAGAAAATAGCATTTTTTAAAAACCAACATACACTTTTTGCTATCAAAACAAGTAAATTCTTAGAAACTGTACGTCACAGATACTCTGCAGTCCTCCTCTGGTGTTGTTCTGCAGTACATGTGAACTGTTGGGTGGGGTTACACTGTTAATTAGACCACAAGTATTGCTGCCTAGTCTGATTTTATTTTGGGGCTCTAGACTATCGATCCGCATGATGTTAGGATTTTGTTGGTTTATACTTTTTGACACCATAGCCTATTCTGATCCATAAGGGTTTATTCATAAGTAGGCCTACATTAAATAGGCCTACTTATTTAATGTAGGCCTGGGATAATTTATTGCTGGACAATAAGTGTCCTAGAAGTTATTGCAATTTATGATAATGTTGAAACAATTTTCAAATAATATAATGGTAAAGTCTTTTTTTATAATCTGAAATATTAATAAACCTTTAATTTCTAACCTAAACATTTAATACTGGAGCTGGAAGACATTTTAAATATGCCAAATAAATAAACAAAACAACAGAAACAACAAATCATATGAATACCAAAGTCTCTTTAAACAACATTCAAAAAAGGGGCTAGTTTAGACCAACACACCAGAAAAACAACTATAATTTATTATACAATTAATTGATTTTAGTGCTTATTGCAACAGCTTTATCTATAGGAATAAATTTGCTGTTGTACATACTTTTTTAGGGTTATTTAATTGTGTTAAATTAGCTGAAGTGAAACTGAGTTAGCTGAACTTTGTTTGGACAACATATTCAAAGTACTATGGTCTTACTTTTTCTCCTTAAAAATAAAGTGTCACATGAACAGTGTTTGTGCACCAAAAGTGCTTATAATCCTTTAGCCTTTCCATATTTTGTCAAGTAGCAGCCACAGACCTCAATTTAATTGCTATAATGTGGAATAGTAGATAATTATGAGATGAACAAAAGTACCTCAAGCTTAGTTTGATTGTAAGCATTTGGTTAAATGTGGTTTCATCCAGATTAGCCTGTATCTGGCTCAATCCATCTTCCTCTTAACGCAGACCAACTTCTCTTTTTTCCTGCTAAAGAACAACACTCCCATAGCATGACACTGCCTCTGCCATGTTCTGTTTCCAATGTCTTACCACACTTTTTAAAAACATACACTGAAGCTAATTTTTTTGTAACATGGCTAAAAGTTCAAAGGTTCTGGAGGTGAACATACTTTGAAAGGGATTTGTGTAAAAAAAAAAAAAAAAAAAAAAAAGGCAGGGATTAATTTTAGCTATAACTTAAAGCAGATAAACTACTGCATAGTGGAACAAATTTTAGGGAAGCTTGTCGCCTGGTTTTATTAGGTATAACCAATCAACTTTTACACATTTTCAGCAACATAATTGACACCGCTATTTATTTAAAGAAAAGATGGATTTCTATCATTATTTTGGTCACTCAGAATGCTATTTCTAGTTCCTGTGATTGAGAAAGTAAATTAGTAGAAGGATTGTTGAATCTAGAAGTAATATAATTCTTAAAGTTTAAACTTTGACAAAATTTTTTTTACCCTACAGCACTAAAATGGCTATGCAAGCAGTTTGAATTTCTAAAATCATGAGCCAGATTCTAGACATGTCATTTCTGACCCCGCTTGAAGGCAAACAGTGCTTGTTGAGGAATAGCCTTAAGCCCGGCCATTGAAATGTTGATTGTACATTTGGAAAGTATGAGCTGCCCTGTGCGTGTGAAGAGAAAGGCCTTTCCACCTCAATTCGAGTGCGTTATTGTGAGCCAAGCCTGGGTTTCAGTGTTCTCACACCATGGTGTCCATTGCAGAGCCTGAAAAAGTTATTCAGGAAGAGAAATACAATATTAAGATAGGAGCGAGTGTAGGTTAGAAGTTTTTTGATTTGTACATGTAGATATCTATTCTAGTCATTTACCTGGTTTGTTTTCCAGCTAGTGCGACACGTCTATTCAGTTATGTTAAAGGAAATACTTCTCACTTCTTCCTCTGGTCTTTTTCACTTCCCTAGTTGCCCTGATGTTCCATTGCTCAGACCCTCTGTAGCTTCATCAGCTATGCTCCCAGCATTTCTTGGCCTCTTTCAGTTCTTTGGTGAACAAAAGCAGCAACAAACCCCGTATCCAGGATTTACGGGGAATTCCTGCTTTCATCGGCTCGGTTCGCTGGACACAATATCTTTTAAGGCCAATCTTGATGCTGGCATCTGACATAGTACAACCAGAGTCTAAATTTAAAGTTGCTGCCAGGTAATTTGAAATCTTTTCAAATTCATCTACACTTAGGATACATTCACACCAGTCCTGTTTAGTCCTGTTTAATCCGACTCTAGTTGGTTTGCCTAGAAAGTCCTGTTCTTTTGGGGAGGTGTGAATGTAATCAAACTCTGGTCTACTAACCTGGGTCTCGGTTGGGTTAAAGTGAACTCTGCTGTGGTTTGAATGCATATGTGAACACCAGGCAGACTAGAGATCATTCCAAAAGCAGGAAGTTGGCTATGGTTCAGGGCATTCTGGATAAATTTAACCAAAACAAACGCCTATGTCAAGTATTATTGGGAGAAATGGAGACAAAAGAGAAATCCTACAACCACTGGCTAAAATCTTGACGCCATTCTGTTTACATTTTGGTTTACATTTTGTGAAGAAGGAAGTTGATCTCAGTGTCTTCTAACGTAGCTTTTCAGTTATTTGCTTCTGTAACTCTTGGTTCTGCCACAGATGAACAGGTTTTTCAAAGGATTTGGTTGGTTTGACACATTGCAGTGTGAAAGAGAACAGCACCAGCTGAAAATGTAGCACATTTTGGTCCTTAACTGAGCCCAGTCTACCAGACTATTAGATGTTAAAGCACTCTTAAATACATAGGAAGCTGCCTTCAACTTTCTAGATATCAGATCTGAAAGAGCACAAGTAGAGCTGTTCTTTAAGGCGAAATCTGACTCACTAATGTGCCATAAGAAGCCACGTGGGCCGACTTTCTTTTATTTTGCTTTCAGGGAAAAAGTCCACAGACAACCCTAGTCTGACTCAGGGCACCACAAAGCTTTGGGTGGGGAGAAAATAGATATATATTTAAGGGTGTTTACAATCAGCTATTATTCCTTATAAACAGAGTTGCTCACTGTTTCACTTTTTATGTCTTTCTAAGCTGAAACCATTTAACCATTTTTAAGTCTCCATGCATCCGGAGTTGAACACTTGTGATTAGATCGCAGTTATTTGCTCTGTATGCAAATAAACATTTGGGCTAAACCACATAGCAGGTTGTCGTCTAAGCAAGAAATGAGGAAATCTGCTGAATGCTTCAATACACCTAGTGAAAAAAAACCACACTTAAATGTCTTAAAACCAGAATGTTCTTTGTTTCTCATCTCTTCTACCCAGTAAGTGGAAGCAGTTGTGACATTAGAGACAGTTTAAGATTTTTTTTTTCACACAATTAATCAGCTAAAACCTCTTATACCTTCCACTTTTATTAACAGACTTAAATCAATACTTACAGATAAAAAAAGAACACCAATATAAATATAATGTACGATGAGTACAAATGTAAAATTACACAAACACTTACACCACTACAGAAGTAGTGTTAGCATAATCCTCCAATCATTCTAGAAGAGTTTATGATTTGACAAAAGATGCCTTCCTCAGTTCATCTATATGCCATTTATTTAGTACTTGTCGATAGGAAGGATTGAACTTACTTATGTGTCAGATAAAAAAAAATTGTAAGTCCTTGTCCCTTTGTGTTCATTAAAAAGTCTGTCAAAGAATTCATGTCGCTTAAACTTTCCTAGATTTTTACACCTTATGACAAAATGTAAATGTTGTTGGGGCCTGTTTCCCTCTGGATATCTGGGAAAACCAATACATTTTAATGTGTTTCAGCTTTTCATCCACACAAAGCTCTGTATTTGTGTTTGAGTGTGCTTATGGATAAACAGACATTTGGGGTTCCATTGCATTACTGCTAGCAGTAAATAAAACGGCATCAGCTGATTGGCTAACAAAGGTTTTAACTTTGCGCTGCACTGCCCATGGTGCAGTTGGCATTTTAAAACAACACAAATGACATTTGTTCAAGTTCATTTGGATAAAAAGTTTTCTGAAAATGATTGCGTGACACTATTTCTTTTTAACTATGTCGGATGAGTTATTTGTTTTCAGAAATTTATACGTGTGTAGAAATTTGTAGTTTTGCCGTTGAATAGACGACTTCCTCTGGCTTTCTTTCGTTGCATAAAGGGTGGATTTCTGGAGTTTTGGTTTTCTGCAGCTTCTTCATGATCCTCTGATTAATACTACCCCGGCTTGTCCTGTTAGTTTGGATGCATGGCAGTGTGTAGTTGTGCCACACCCTTTCCGTTTTCAGGTGATGCACTTAATTGTGCTCTTTTAGGTGTTTTAAACCTCAGAATATTTTTCTTTGGCCTAACCCTCTGCAATACTGGGACTAAATTACACACAAAGATTCAGATGCTTCAATCACTTTTACATTTTATTTGTCAAAAATGTTGAAAGACATTTACGATTCCTCTTTGATTCGTATTGACTCGTTTGTGTTTCCCCATCGCATTAATTTAAAATTTGTGGTTGAACACGAAAAAGTTAAGGATAAGAGTAAGAATAACAGAAACATATTAAAATGACTCTTGGTGGGGAATTTGAGGTAAATCAGCAGCAAAGTGACTTGCAGATTCACACAGAGATAAAAAAAAGAGACTGAAGACTAAAGGGGAAATTTGCAGCAAAAAAATTTCAATGTGCAGTTATTAAAAATAGCTCAGATTAAAATAAATGTGTAACTGGGTATCAGAAAGTATACGCAAAGTGTGCATGGATATTACTGCATTAAAAACTGTAAAAGATCACTACTGCTGCTGCTTTTTACTCAGTTGTTTTTATTCTTGATTTGTTTCCTGCGTTATGACAGCCAGGCTTTCTTTTTTTTTTTTTTTGCGAAGTACAGCTGTGTGGAATGACTGTAGCACTTTGACCCTTTCTGTAAGTATGATCAGCATATGACTGGAAGACTCTGTTAAGTCGGCTGAAAGTTTAGAAGACTGAGCGAGTGAGAGTGCTGTTTAACAAGTGTCTAAAATCCTTCTTTTGATGGATATGGAGATTTGAAAAACAGCTTTGTCATGGAAAGTGGCTGAAAGGGTTGGGTTTTTGGGAGGGAAAAGCAGGTAGGAAACTTTCCTGATGTCACCTCTTTACATGCTTTTGGTCAGAGTTGGTGTATAATTTTATTTTCAGTGGTGGTTCTGAAAAGGAAACAGATGTAAACAGTTTCTTTTATAATTCTCATGTATGTATGCCTGCCCAGGTCTCAGTGTCAGTCAGATTGCGTGTCAGGACTCGCACCTTTGTCGCCATTTTTCTCCATGAGAGGGAATAATAATGTTAATCATTGCTCTGCTCTGTAAAATATTATCTTTAGCAAAAGCAGGACTTCTTGTTGTTAATCTGTTGGGGGGGAAAAAAGAAAAGTGGCTAGAATGTGTTGTTAAAGTAGCATTAAAATGAAACCAACCCAACAGCCAGTGCTGACTGTCACGATTCAGTCCTGACTCATCAAACGTTTGCTGCAGCACAAGCAAGCAGTTTGAGGTATTGATCAGGAAATCAGAACATTGGCTAAAGCAGAGCGAAAGCTAAGCAGCCGCATCGATCCGTCCCGCTCTGACTGGACAACGTCTGGTTGGCATGAATCTAAGTTTACACGGTGACTTATTGTGAGACCAAGCGCGGTGAGGTTGGAAAGTGATTACGTAATAAAAAGACTGCTGTGGTCTTTCCCCGCAGGTGGCGACAGACAAGGTTGCTGGAAAGCTGAGTTCTACTCTCTCATGGGTGAAGAACTCGGTCTCCCACACCGTCAGTCAGATGGCTAGCCAGGTGGCCACGCCCACATCTCTACAGACCCCCGCCACTTCCTCCTCCACATCTCTGTCCTCGCCAGCCCTCTCGCCGTCCTCCCCGGCACAGCTCAGCCCCGACGATGTAGAGCTGCTGGCCAAGCTGGAGGAGCAGAACAGGTCAGTAGGCTGGCTGATGCAGATTCTTCAGTTACCTTTGCATGATGATGCAAGATGGAATTTTTTCTTTCTTTTTTTTTTTTTCAAACTGAATTTCTCTTCTCATCCTTCACAAAAGTTGAGTCTTTTTCCCCTTTTTTTTTTTAAAAATTTTTGAGATACCTGATTATTGTTTTGTTACGGTAGCCCACCAGAGGAGACACTGTTTACAACTTCTTTTCTTTGTCAATAATTGGCAAAGAAAACCTCCTCTGTGCAAAGGTTTCCAATCAGTGTTCCTGCTATTCAGTCATAAATGAATCAGAATTAAACTGCAGGTGAAGTTTGGGTAACATGACTCATCAGAGAAACCCAGCCACACATGCTCCCTGTTACAGCTTTTATAGCAGGAATTCAAAAATAATGCTTAAAACCGCCAATAGAGTGAGTATAATTGTCTGATCATACTTTTTTATTTATACGTGAATATACACAGACACAAAAGAAAACCAGTGTAGTCCTTCAGGTATTTGTAGCGTGTAGCAGGTTTTTGTTAAATTAATTTTAAAAAATTAATATAATAAAAAAAAAATAATAATCAAGCATTATGTCCTTAACTATTAAGTTCTTAATTACATTACTGATCATAAGAAAACTAAGAATACTATTACTAATGAAGTATTCTCATCAGTCTTTTGAAGGGATGTAACCTTTATATTAGAATATGCAACTATCTCAACTCCCCAGGATTATTGATCATTACACTGGTCAACAGCCAAAACAATTGTCTGGAGTTTTTCAACTGTTTTAGGGTCATGTTGATGAGCTAAATCCAAAAATCACAGTGTTTTTGCTCAATCAGGTGAGCCTTCTGAACTATAGAGCAACATGAGCATCAAAATGCATGACTTGTTCTCACATCTGGATCGGTTTCCTGAGATCAATGATGATGAGCAGGAGGAGAGATTCCATCAGGACAGGAAAGAGACGGAGACGTAATATTCAATTTACATTATCAGTGTTTATTATTCAGTTTACAAGAATCTAAGTTTGTAACATATAATTAATTTGTTAGAAAACAATTTTTTTTTCTCCTTAAACCTTTTTTTGAATGAGAAATATTAATGGAAATGAACTGATAATGTCACAAAAATAGAATCAATTTAGTCAGAAGATTGGATTACTCTAAATCAGACTAGGGTATGAACCGGACCTGATTGAGGAAAAATGGATGTCATTTTTGGATTCCGTGGTTCAAAATGGAAAAAAGCATAGACAACTTCCAAAAATTTTTTTTTTTGCAACCCAGTGCAAAAAACTGCATTGTGATTGGAGCAGCCACACTGCACAATGTGTGGTATTTCTTCTGTAACCCTCAAAGGGCTGTTAATTATGACAAACTTAGATAAAACTGATCTGAATTCAGTTTCACATCATAACTGCTATTAAATGGTCATAATTGTGGGGATACACGATTTATCAGCAATCGGTATCAGGCAATTTTAGTCATTTTTTTAAAATATTGATATCGGTCCAGTAAGTAAAACTGGGCCAATATTAACATATGAAATATTGCAGATTAAATTGTTCTTTGTGTTTCTGGAGGAGGCTGGTCATATGGTTTGGGTTTGGTCATGTGACACTAAAAGTGACATTGTGCAGGCCTGCAGGATGTTTAACTGAAACAGAGAAGAAATGTCAGCAGTGTGGTCATTTTTCTTTCACAATATTGAAATAACAGAACTGCATATGACGCAATATTGTCACATATCGACCATGGTAGAAAACTAATAGCGGATATCGACATCAGCACTAGTTTTTGTATCGGTGCACCAGGATTTAATGAAAATCTGAGTTCTCCTTTTGCCTCTGTCTCTTCTCAGAATTTAACAGCATCATTCAGGTGACTTGTTAATTTGGCAAGGTTTATGTAGTTATACAACATAAAAATATTCAATTTCTTGACATTTTAAAGGAAACATTGAAATATTGGATAAATCTTGTGTTGGCTTGGTGCTCAGAATACCTGACGCAGTCACTGTAGAAGTCCTTACCATCCCCCTCTTATCTGCACACACACCTGAATGACATCTAGCAGGTTGTGACTTGCTAACTGGAGACTAACTCTAGGAAAGTTACACTACATTTTCTTTTCTTTTTTTTTGCTAGCAGGTTAGCCTCTTTTTTTTTTTTGCTTTGTGGCATTACAGCGCTTTTGATTTGAAAATATTCCGAGCTCATCGACCAAATAGTTCTGCTCAGTTTGTGTCTCATCTGACAGCTGATGTTCGACTGTCTTTGCACTGATTTACTCTGCAGTGAGATGAGATCAACTCAAATGTCACTGCCGATTATCACTTCTACAGCAATGTCCTGTCTTGTTGCTGAACTGATTGTTTTTTGTTGGAAGACCAATAACTTGTTGCACACTCCCAAAGGCCACTTCACAGCATGCTAAGTGATGTATGTATGGAATCACCAAGGGTGTGTGTGGTAAATTGAGAACATTGTTGTGGCCTGCTGATTCAGTCATTGTTCACATTGAATTAATAGACTGTTAGAGGATGACGCAATGGCCTTCTGTTGCCAGCTCTGGGAATTCTTTCTCCGTTGAGCCTTTCATCCATGGCTGAGCAATGTGTGTGTGAGAGTAGAAGCATCTATTTCGGCACGAGTGTGTCACTCACTCTTGTTGTTAAGGGTTTGTCCACTTGCTCACTGTTAAATCCTTCACAATGCTTGTCCAACTAAATAAGTTTTTCTTGGATATGTTTCTTCTTTTGGGTGGACAGATGCTGTTAAGTGAAAAATTAGCATTTTAGCTAGTAGTGGGTCACACTTAAATGCAGGGTCTGTAATTAATTAATCGTATAGTACTGACAAAATTACCAATAATTAAAACAAAAAAATCAGCTAAATTATTGAATAAACAGACATTTGAGCTCGCCAACAAAGGTATTTGTAGTTTTAATTTGTTGCTTAGGTTATTCAACCACCACATTGCTGCAAAGTGCAATACTAAACATTGATCTTTCAGGAACTCCTGATCATTCATGGAACGTCTGTTGAAATGTGGACTGTGGACACTGACATTAGCATGCTGCTACATGCTTTGCATTGAGGTGCTATTTTAGGCTTGAATAGCTTCACTGATAGGCTAACTCCTTTTTATCAAAACAAGAACACAACAATAGACTTGTCCAGTGTCCAGTCAGATAAATTTTTGTGGCAAAAATTAAGAAAACAAAAGCAGCTTCATTGTTTGTGGCTTGTGTGTCACATTTACAGGAGTACCAGCAAAGCATGAATGCAAAAGTTCCTGCTGGAAAGTTAATATGTTGGGAAAGAAAAAAGCTATTAATTGTGGTAACATTTTAATGCAATAAAATTTTATTAATTACTCAATCAAAATTAACTTGATAAAGCTTAATTTTAGCTTGTTTGTTCCTGCATCCAGCTAACTGAGCTAAGCCATAGCCACATGCTAACAGTAAAATCATTTCGTCATCAGGGAACTTTGAGACCAGCTGCAGCAACTACAGTGAGAACTTTGGTATTGGTGTTCAAATCAGAGATATTGCAGCTGCTTACTGCAGGTTTGTGTGCTTGGTGAGGCCTTTGGACCCGGATAAAACAGATAAAAGGTATTGAGCTTCGTCCTGTCCTGCCACAAGAACAACAGAATCCAGCACTCACTACTGCGCTGTCTAAGTCCAGATGTATCAGCTTTGAAGAAATCCCAAAGTAATGAGGAGAAAATTATGAGTTTCCCTTGGTAAGGTGGTCTTACTTCATGTTATACTGATTTAAAATGCATAAAATGGGAGTGGAGATTAAATTAAAGGCTAAAGAATCTTATTTAGCATGTGGGTAGAAGTTTAATTGAAAATTGGTGTTTATTTGCTGCATCTCTTGCTTGATCACCATTAGTTCACAATACTTATTTTGTCTTCTGACTGTTTGACTTGTGGTGAATTATTAGCGGAGCTAGTAGCAGGTTCAGGTTCACCTATAAAACGCAGTTTGTGAATTTTTCTACAAAGTGTAAACTCCTCCAGTCTCTGACTTAGGTATTCTGTCTCATCCTGTCCGTAATGTAGTATTTTCTGCTTGGTTCTCTCTCCTGCATGACCTGAATTTGTCTGGAACCCCCAGCCATTCTGGGACATCACTCACTGTCCTCACAGGCTGTACTGGAAAGACCTCAGACCTTTTTTTTCTTTTTTCCAAGATCAGGTGTCGGAGTGTTTGTTTCTGTGTCATGGTTTGAAGTTGGGTCTCCTGTTCTCCACATGCTGTTCCTAGGTCAGTAACTGCTGCAGGAAACATGAGGCGGTGCACCAGTCATTTTCTGAAGACGCAGATCAAACGCTAGTTGTCTCCAAAAAAACTTGCAACCTATTTCCTTCTTTACTGAAAAGTATTGAACCTTGAATCTGATTGTTGTTTACACTAAGTAAGAAGAGTAGTTTGTATGAGTCAAGCATATGGTCAACCTCTACTTATGATTTCACGCTACCTTGCTTTTGAGCCGTTTTCCCACTCCATCCTCTCTAGGCATCTCTTGAAATTCTTCAATAATTACTAATTGGCTGATGTGTTTGCAGCTCATCCGACTTTGACACAGTGAGTTATTTTAAACCTGCAGAGCTGTCCTGTTGAACACTCAGTGGCTTGTAAATAAACAGTTCTGGCCTAAAAATGTTTCCATCGTTGATGTTAACACAAGATCCAGTTTGTGTTGTCTTCCTTTCGCTTTGCAAGTTATCTGGGACTAATTTTAAAAACATCAGGTTTATAGCTGCTTCCCTTCAGTGTCTGGTTTTACTTGGTAGGGTGGAGAATCTCAATGTAGCTTTTTACTTTATTTTTGTCACAATAAAACCTCTTGCTCAAGTAACTTTCTGTTCACTAAGGATAAGCAAGGTTTCCCCCAGAAAACTTGCTAAGCCTGGTGGTTGGGTTCTAGGGCAGTCATTCATCCAGCGGCTTGTCGTGTTTTTGAGTTGAAAAATGTTTAAAGTTGACAGGAAATTACGTGTTATTAAAATATTGGACTATTAATCCCTGAATACCAACTATAAAGTCTTAAAAAATGTAAACATTTTAAAAAGACTTAAAAAAAAAAGAAGAAGCAATGCTTAGCTTGGTAGGGGCACAAGTAAAGCCTGGTGGCCGACCAGGCTTATATAATACCCTGACTAAGCATATACAAAGATATTTCCATGTGCCATCTTAGTTCCTTAATTTTCTGGTGGCACGTTAGCAAGTTGCTCTCACTGCTGATGTACCTTGAAGATATTTCTCTAAGCTAAAATATGTAAAAGTAATGCTCACATTCCAAATATGTCCTCATTTTAGACAGGTTTTGAATGATCAAAACACCTGATTGTGATCCATTTGTTATCAAAATAAACATCAGCTAATTAAGTAATTGATTAATTGTGAACTGGTATATACAGATTCAAAAAAGGAAAATAATAATACCGTAAGAACAGTAATTAATCCATAACTGTACAAACAATATATACATTTTGCATTTAAGGCAAAAAATGAACCATTTTGGTCTATATTTTCTACCCTGAAGTCCTCAACTGACAGTTTTAGCTTCACCTGCTTCTGTAAAAAGAATTGTGCATTTTTTTCTATTCAGTTATTAGCTGGTTAAACCAAAAAATAATCACCAAATCAGCCCGGCATTGAGTTAATATGTCGAGCAGAAAGAGCTTTTCATATGTTGATGGTATAAATATTTCTATATGTTTCAGAAAATGATTCTTTTCTTGTTCATGAAATAAATTGGAGTTGTATTTTTGTATACGATTGTATAAAATAAGCTTAAACTGTTCAATGAAAAGTATGCAGATTTTTTAAAAATCCGGCTAATCATCAAAATAACAAACTAAAATATTGGTTTATTTATGTAGCGCCATTTCACAACAAACGTCGTCTCAAGGCACCTTACAAAAAAGTCACTTCAGTTCAATCATATATGGAGTCCACCTGATCGTAATTGTGAAATACCGCAACAATATAGATAACAATAATAAATAATGCTTAGTTTCAGCCTAATTGACAACATACATCTCCGGATTTTTAATTCTAGGCTTCTGGAGACGGACAGCAAGTCTCTGCGCTCCATGAACGGCTCCCGGAGAAACAGCGGCTCCTCCCTGGTGTCCAGCTCCTCGGCCTCCTCCAACCTGTCCCACCTGGAGGAGGACACCTGGATCCTGTGGGGGCGGATTGTCAACGAGTGGGAGGAGGTGCGCAAGAAGAAGGAGAAGCAGCTGAAGGTGAGGCTAGTGCATTAGTGCCGAAGAGCACTTACAGAGACACTCCTGAAGAACGCCTCGCCAAGGTGTCCTTTCATCCAAACTACAAGCTGCTGTCATGACAACGGGTGGCGCATGTACAAGTGGAACACACAGCTACTGTCACCACCAAGGGAGTAGCTGCATTTCCATTGATCATAAAATTACACCAGTATAAAGAACAAAAATAAAATAGCGTAATAGAAAGAAGGCAATTTTGACATAAGTCATGTTTTTTGCTAAAAGATTTTCGCGCTAAGATGACATGGTTTTTCAGCCATAACAAAGTGAAATAAAATTGTATTTCACAAAACAGCAGTGGAAGCACTTTTTACTTCAGACGAGTAACGTGGTAAAAAAATTAAGTTACTTTGATAGTATTTTTTCCACCATTAAAAAATAAGTAAATGTATAAAAATGTTACTATTGTCAAAAACCACAAGAAAGGCAACAGGAAGTAGTAGAAGGACAATGGTTTGCTGCTGTTCTTTTTGAACAATGTGCCTCTGGCTCCACCAGAGCTCTCACAGCATCACATAGGAAGTTGTGTGTCATTTCGGTGTGTTGAATCCATAGCTCCTCTGTAAAATTGGCGACCAAAATTTTCCCAAAATGCCACATACGTAAGCGGGGCTTGTTGCTCCAACCCTGAATAAGACACTGACCTCTCCTCTGATTGGCTTATAGATGATGAGCTCTTGCACCATGGCTGAATTCTGGATTTCTCATATTACTGTTTAAATCCGTCGCTTCCTTGATTTTTAATGACTTTCACGTGAACAATCTTATTCACGTGCGGTTTTAATCTTAATTAATCTTATTTAATGTATTAAATAAGAAATTAAATTAATTTCTTAAATTAACTGTGCAAAACTGTGGGGGGGTTTTTTTGTTTAGTTTTTTTTACATCAGCAGCTTATAGACAAATATATTATTCAAAATATTATATTTGCACATATTTGTAATGGAAACGCAGCTGCTGTGTTCTGCTGCCTCTGATTTCTCTCTCTGAGGCTCCAAATGAGTTTCCCTGTCGCACTAACAAACTTGTATGTGCGCTAATAAACACACACATACAAAGCATCTCACGTAAGAGTGTGTGTGTGTAAACAGAAATCCTGTACAGCGTTTCAGTCTGGCTCCTTGTCAAAGCGACTAAAGAGCTGCTATCCTGTCTGGCATACAACCACAAAGGAGAGATCTTGTGTGTTTGAAGGACAATCCGGCAACACGCAGGATGACAACTCTCACTATTTCTCAGGTGTGAAAATGTAGTTATTGACGTGAAACTTTATGGAAATGAAGGTGGTGATGACTTAGTTTTGAGACTAGAATCTATTTGGAAGCTATTGCTAGCGAAGCTACTACTAACTGTAAGCCTTGCTTTGAAGCTGAAACAGGGCACCTGCTGTGCATCACTGTGTCAGTACAGTGCTGCAGCTGTAATATGCTGCCAAATTTCTTCTCCTCACTCTTCCATTAGTGGAACCAAACAGATTTTCTCACCTGAGTTCTGGATCTCTGCAGCTCCTACGGTTACCATGGGCCGGTTGGCTGTTTCTGTGATCAGTGGTCTTGTAACCTGTGGATGATGGATGTTCTTGTCTCGACTAATTTAAATGGGGTCATTTGCAGTGTTTCAGGAAGCCCTGATCACTCATGTGGACTGTGGACGCCCACATTAGTGTAATTGTGGAGCGCTTTGGCTCTGATGGAGAACATCGCCAGTGGAAGGAGCTGTTGTTCAGAGATCATATAGATCTGCCGGGAAATGTTGATGATGGTTTATGAGCGTTTAGATTGCTCAGACTGGTCATTCTGGAGCTCTGAGCAAAACTTAGAGAGCTGTGCGGTACCAGTATCTGTCCAGCCGCCCTCTTTGTGAATGCACCTTATGGACATAAAGCACTCTACGATTTAGAATAAACGTCCATATTCCCCACTCGAAGTACTCTCTGACATGCTGGCTGTCTTTAAACCCCGGCTGAACGCGCTACTGTTCAAACAGGGATTTGCTCTTGGATCTCTTTATTTTTTAATTTGGATTTTTTTTCTTTAAAATTTATTCGTATTTTTGTGAGATGACATTATGTGTCCTCAAAGCACCTTTTAAATAAAATATACAATTATTATTATTATAAGTACTTGCACCGCTTCAAACAAGGACGTTGCCGTGGTTATTACTTCACCTGGTGGCAAACTTCTGGGTATTTATAATGATTTACATATGTATTTATGGGTGGCGACATCGTGGACCAACAACTGTGCTCTTTTTCCCACAAATAAGAATTTGTAGAGGAAAGGTGCACGGTCACGTGCGTGTGCAGGGGTTTATGCAATATGTTGAGCGCCACACTTTTCAAAATTTTTCCGTACGCCAACTTTTAGTGTGCAAACTGCGCACTCTTTTATGCATGATGCCCCTGATGTTTGCTGTTGCTCTAAACTCCACAACACCATCCACATCTCAGCCGTGCGGTCTCCCTTGTGATCCACATGCATTTTTGCTGACATTTACCATCTCGCCCTGTGCCAGACACCACAAAAGCTCAAACTGTTGCAGTGTTTACTACAGTCAGAGATAATTTGTCAGGCTATCTTCGTCCTGGCTGACCCTGCAGTGTTGCCCCTGAACGTATTTCAGTTCCTGACATTTTGATGCTAATTTTAGCAGGCTTGTTTTTACAGTAACTCTCTGCAGCCCTGTGATAATCATGTTCCATGTGACTGTCGGTAGTGCTTTGATTTAAACCCCAGGCCCAAAGTGGTCTTCAGTGTAAATGCTGACCAACAATGTTTTATCGGGCCATAGATTTAGCATAGCAGGAGAGATGCTAACAGCCTCTGCAGGAGCAGATATTGCTTGTTTTTATCACTCTGCATATAAATAACAGAAGCAACACGAAGGTCCACTAATTGTGTTGTTGTGGAATCCAGTAGATGAAGCAATCAATAAACTGAAATAAGGCAGGGTTATTATTGAGACAGGCTGATTCCTCCTCAGAACTGCAGCTTTCTTCCTCTTGGCTTCCAGAAAAATTCAGCAGTTGTTGTGTGAAGGAAGGAACTTTGGTTATTCTGAACTTGTCAGCAAAATCGTAATTGTGGTACTGTTAGTAACTTTTTTAACATTCACATTAAATCTACTGCTGTTTAAACGGAAGCCTGTTGAGCAGGCACGAGCTGGTTAAAGGTATTGAGGAATTGCAAGGTTTGAAGCAGATACAGTTTCCAAACTGCAAAAATTATTTTAACATGCAGGTTAGTGCTTATAATGCCAGAGAACGTTCTAGAGTGACCAGAGTTATTTTCTGGTTTGGCAGAGCATAGATTAAAGTGTTGCCGCCCCTTACCTGGGAAAAGCTTAAAAACTTACTGGAAAGGATGGAATCATCCATCCTCTACTGCAGAGATAGAGGTTTGGAGCTGAACAAGGCTTCATTCACTTCCTCTGCTAAAACCACAGGCAGACCATAATTTTAAAACGGCGCAAGAAATAAATGTCATCATTCCGCAATTTCTTCTGTTAGCTGATTGGCCTGGTAGACATTCTACCAGAGAAATCCATGTCAATGGGAGAAAACCCAGACGGATCCCCACTAGGTCACGTCTGCATGTGGGAGGTTAACAATAGTCACCCCACTTTTGCCAACTTAGCTACTCATTTTCTGACTTTTCAGACAAAAGAAGATAAACTGTATCAGTCACGATAGGAATTGACAGGTCAAGCTTTTTAAAGATTGGTGATTGGCCAGAAAACTGCATGGGATCCTCCTCAACCCTTACCCCCAACTGTTACTGCACACTGCCTATCAGCTAACTCAAGGAATGCTACAATAATCTTCACAGTGAAGATGTATTTGGAAATACCTAAAATAATAAACCAACTAATATCAACTAGTTTGACTCTGGAAAAGGTGTGTGAAATAGAAAAATGTATCAGTCAAACCCAAGCAGGAAATGTAAAAGGTAGAATTATTACATCTCTAATAATCATTACATTATTTTACAATTAATTGTTGCTTTAATGTTTTAAGTAAAAGCAATGAGGTTATATTATAGATTGTTTTATTGTACTCTCACAAGTTCAGGTTTTAAAATATTGATTATATTTGAGTGCTGCATGTTATTTAGTGTGACGAGAGGGCAGAAAGCAGCTTTTGTTGAACAGTCGACATGAAGCTGCCCCTTATTCCATCACAGAACAAAGCACAGATTGTCTCAAGGGGAGAGGGAACCCCCCCTGCTGAACGCCTGGGTGGGGGGGTGGACAGACCTCTGCTCCAGATGCACCCTGGGCTCACCAGATGCACACACACGCACACACACACTTGACCATTATGCATTGTCATCACTGCAGGAAAGAGCAGCACTCCCTGTCAGCACAGGAAATTGCTTCATCAGCTTGTATCAGTTGTAGTATACAGAAACAAATTACTTTAGAGCTCTTCATTGAAAAGATTGGGTTTAGTAGTGGATACATGGTTACTATGAGATACAGACACAAACCAAAATCATATGAGCAAACTGTTGGCTTATCGCGGTTATGAGAAAAGTCAGCTTTCTTTCTCCATTATCTTACATTAAAATACTCTTCTACAATTCCCCTTATCTGCATTCACATGTGAAAGTATGGCTCCCAAATGTGCATTTAAAATGAAGCTATTTAATGCATTTAAAATGAAGCTATTTAATGCATTTAAAATGAAGCTATTTAATGCATTTAAAATGAAGCTAAACTAACAGCAGCTTTTACACGAGTCATGGATTTCCTGTTGGAAAGATTTGAAAAGTGCACGCCTCAGCCAAATGAACCGAATCCCCGGCTCTCTTTATTACTACAGTCGGAATAATAAACGGTGCAGCAGGGAAACAATACCTTGTCAAGGTTCAGAGCGCCCACTGCAGGTGTGGGGTCACTTAGATTCCTCTGAGGAGAGCCTCTTCTTCAGAGAAACAGACTCGGCTCTCTTTGTTCTGAAGCAGTCCATTCATTTCAGTGAATTGTTCTCTGTTTCTATATGGAATATTTGTGATTTGTAGTCATACAACAATCCTAGTGAAAATCACAAAATAACTGCTGTAGAAACGCAGAGATCAAAAATTTGTGCTTGATTTTCAGTCTCTCTATTTTTTGGCTTTAACCTTCACATACAGTGTATATTCACTAAGATGCATTCAAACCTTTTTTCTAGCACAATGACTGAAAAAACAGGGTTTTACACATCGCTCGCGAGACCAGCTTTTCTAAAACAGCAATTCCCTTTAAGTCTAAGGTGCCGCCAACTCACAACCAATGTCATTCTGAGACACTTTATAAAAAATTATTTCAATTCAATCCTACATAAATTATAAAATTGATCAAACAGTATAATAAAGCTCTATTAATTATTCAAAGTAGTTTAAAAAAAGAGAAGTAGAAGAAAGTGAAGAAAAGTGGTAATTTTGTCTTCCAGCAGCCTAACTCTATTCAGCCTTCCTGTTGTCTGCTGAAAATGTCGCTCTTACACGTTGAGTGAAACCTCAGACATGTCTCGAAGTCGTAGATCATGGAATCTTCTTGAGCTTCCTCTGACTTTATTTTGAACATACGTGCTGATATTAGAAGTAGCTTTATGTCCTCGTCCTTCACTAGCAACGTCCACACTGATGAGCGCTTGGGATTAGTTTGTAGGTTTCGATACGGATACTTTACTGTCCAATAGCCTCAACGTCAAAAACAAAAAAGAAAAAAAGAGGGGAAAAAAAAAATCTGTTTTTTTTGTTGCTATTGTCTTCCTGCAGGATCTCGTTAGAAAAGGCATTCCCCACCACTTCCGGGCAATAGTGTGGCAGCTGTTGTGTAACGCCCAGAACATGCCCATCAAAGATCAGTACTCAGAACTCCTAAAGATGACGTCGCCGTGCGAGAAGCTCATACGCAGAGACATCGCTCGCACCTATCCTGAACACGAGTTCTTCAAAGAGAAAGACAGCCTGGGCCAAGAAGTGCTGTTCAACGTCATGAAGGTACACCTGCTTCTCAATCCAACAGCAATCTGAAACAAAAAAACTATTTTATGTAATATCTAATGACTTTTTTTTTTCCTCTTTGTTTTTTGGTCAATTAGGCTTATTCTCTGGTGGATCGCGAGGTTGGCTACTGTCAAGGAAGTGCGTTCATTGTGGGTTTGCTGCTCATGCAGGTAACAATGCTACTGAAAAATCTGTAAAATACCTTTGCAGTCAGCGAAGATTCCCGCAGGTGCTAATTAATTTAGTCTTGTTTTGCTCCAGATGCCAGAGGAGGAGGCCTTCTGTGTGTTTGTGAAGCTCATGCAGGACTACAGGCTGCGTGAGCTCTTCAAGCCCAGCATGGCCGAGCTGGGACTATGCATGTATCAGTTTGAGAGCATGATCCAGGTAGGCACTTCATCTGGAGTTACAGAGAGAGAATGCAATGGAGAAATCTGCGGTGTGGATTGAATGATTTTTGTGGATTTCCAGGAGCAGCTCCCCGAGCTGCACATGCATTTCCAGGCTCAGAGCTTCCACACCTCCATGTACGCCTCCTCCTGGTTCCTCACCATCTTCCTCACCTCCTACCCCTTACCTGTTGCCACCAGGATTTTCGATATCTTCATGTGTGAGGTTAGTTAAAAGGAGCAGCTACCCACTTTCAATAAGAGATGCTATTAATTGTTGTCACTCAGTTTACTGACTTTTTTATTCTTGAGAAAGTAATTTTCACAAAACGTAGACTTTTCTCTCATTGGACTTAAGACTAACACGACTTTCAAGACAGCGTCACTGAAAAAACATGTTAAATAAGGTTAATATGAAAAGAAAAGTTACACGTTAATGCCACCTGCTGCACTTCCAGTAGCAGTGCGGTCTGATTAAGTCCCTTTAAAACAATATTAACATCTGTATTGGTTCAGATATTGGAAAAATAATTCTAGTCTAATTCTATGCTTTGTGCTCTGAGCGACATCATACGTCAATATGTATTTTACATTATACTTAGAATTCACATTGTTTTTCTGTACAGTTTGAAATGGTTGACAAAGGTAGTCAACCTATTGTTTTTTATCAGTTTCAGATTCTGTTATTTATTTTACATTATCTGTTAAATAAATTGCTCTGACTGAACAAATGAAAGATGTGGTGTTTTTACATGTTTGACTAATCTTGCGAATATATATCCAGGGCTGTATTGTCTTAATAGACCAGTCCACTTGATATATTTTTGTATTGGTATGAGTTATGAAGAAACATTTTAAATTAATTCAGCTGTTTTTCTGTATCGGATCATATCGGCCGATGCTAAAGCTCAGATATCGGCATCGGAAGTGAAATAAAGCGGATTGGTGCGTGCGTTCTCAGCACGCTGAGCTTCCCGCTCTGATTCCAGCTGATCTGTCCTCAGGGTTTGGAGATCGTTTTCCGTGTGGGGCTGGCCATTCTGCAGATGAACCAGGCTGAGCTGATCCAGCTCGACATGGAGGGAATGTTACAGGTATACACTGTCACTCTTTACTCAGCTGGCTCAAGTTTCATTGCATTTTGCACTTTGTTTCCTGGAAGGAAGCTCCACCACACCCAGTTAATTGATACATGTGTCCTATGTGTGGATATAGCAGCTGTGGGTGGAGCACAGGGAAGTTAAACAGCAGTTTACCAAACAGCAGGTTGCACAGTTAATCTGCTTCTGTTAATTTTCTTCCTGTTTCAGCACTTCCAAAAGGTCATCCCACATCAGTTTGACAGTGGACCAGATAAGGTCATCCTGGCTGCCTATCAAGTTAAATACAACGCCAAGAAAATGAAGAAGTAAGCCCTGCTGCCTTCTTTTAAACTGAACTCATCATCTTTTATAATCCAATTAGATTAGAGTATAAAAAGCTCTTTATTTATTTACAAATATCCAGGGCTGTATTGTCTTAATAGATCAGTCCACTTGATTATATATTTTTGTCTTTTTTTTTCCAGGTTAGAGAAGGAATACACTACAATCAAAACAAAGGAGATGGAAGAACAGGTGGAGATAAAGGTGTGTGTGTTTTTAATGCACTGAGGAACCTCTAATCAGAAATGCATCTGAATACAGTTTTGTTTTTTCACATGTGTGACTGCTGCAGTTTTTCTCTGGACAGATGTGTGTTAAATGTCATTGGGTAACAATCCCTGATGCTGCTGGATTTTTGTTACTCGCCACATCGATCAGACACTATAACTTGACATCAAGTAAGACTGAGGCAGCAGTGGAGTAGAAATAAGAAATACTGCCACCTGCTGGTGTGAGTTAGCATCAGTTAAGCCCAAAGATTTGGAGTGTTGTTTGCGGAAAGTTTGCAATAAACTCATAATGATACATTAGCACAAAACATGCGGTAATCTCCTGATTTTCTTGAATTTCCAGAATCAACTAGAAACTAGAGAGTAAAGAGGGGCGACAAAAGCAAATGAGTTGGATTAGCAGTGCTTGCCAACAACTGATGGTGTCATCCAGGACATGTTACTGTAAAATATCATGTCTATCAACTGGGCATTGAGCTGATAGTATCCTGTAACAGCCGCATCTTATTGTTGTCTCACAGCAACAATGCATTCGGTCAGAGGCCTCTTCAGATTCACAGTCAGATTGACTGCTACTGGAGATCCTTCCTCATTGAAGATGCTTGAATTAAATGATTTCTGACATTTGATTTCCCTTTGGAATGAATCACGTGTTTTTTAATTTGAATATGGACTGTGTGCTCCATTTGCAGATGTTACATGCTTTCTCCTGTTTTCCCTGCTTTCCTTGTGCATGCTAAAAAGCAGCCAGTTGTAGCCATCTTTACTTCGGTACATCAGAAAAGTTGCATTTGTAGTCATATGGGATTTCTCCTGACACACAGATATGCGCTTCTGTTCGGCGGTTATGGAAAGCCAGTGATACCAGGACGCCAGACAGATATAATGACCAAAATAACAATCTTCCCCTTTAAAAGCATGTTATTATCATACTACAGTAAATAATGGAAGCAGGTGGAGAGCCGAAAGTAGCCCACATAACAATGTGAGCTCAGCAAACTATGAGAAAACACTTGACTTGCAGTTTCATCTTAAAGTGTTTTTTTTGTGTGTGTTCTATGACTTTGTATTTTTATTATGTAAAGCACTTTGAAATGCCTTGTGGCTGAAAGGTGTTATACAAATAAAATTTGATTGATTGATTGTGTGAAAAATGTTTCCATTGCAGTTGTGCGAAATAAATAAATTTTGATACAGTCAAAAAAAAACAACCTCATCCTAGCACCAAACTTTCATATTGGAAAGGAGTTTTTTGTTTCGTTTTGTTTTTCTTCTAAAAATGCCATGTTTCCATTAAGCAATTTTATTTTCAAATTATATGGTCAATGGAAACAGAGCTGTCAGTCTTCTGCTTAGCAGTCTGACGCTGAAACATTTTGGTTGTGAAGAGATAAAATTGTAATGATAGAGGGGTGTGAATAGATTTGTTTGATGCTGTATCGTCATGACTCAAAACTAAAGATGAACATTTGTGTTCATCAGCCTTTTGAAACATGGAAATCATTCAAGAAAATGAATTTATCCACCAAAATGTTGCTGCCACTGTTGCAGCATATCCACTGCTAGAAGTCAGACGTCTGTTGCTGTGGCTAATGAGTTTATCCTTTGTGGGGTTTTTTTGGGTTTTTTTTTTTTTTTTCAGAGATTGCGGACAGAGAACAGGCTCCTGAAACAGAGGATAGACACGCTGGAAAAAGTGAGTTCACCACAGAAACGCATACTTCTCCTCTCAGACCTGTTCAGCTCTAATTCATGGTTTTCTCAGACGCCATGCATCCCTCCTAACGTTGGAGCCATTTCTCGCACTAACTTGCCTGTCTTACACATTCGGGAAGCTGCCTGCTTTTAGGATAACTTGCTGAGTTGAAAAGTCGATTTGCAAATCCATAAAATCAAGTCAGAAGACGTTGAATTTCATCTCTAGGTCACCACGGTAACGGTCTCTAAAGCGCCGTTTTTTTTCCCTCAAAAAAAAAAAAAAAGTCAGACGTTGCTGATTGGAGAGACTGTGTGTAGCAGATGTGGAATGTGAATGATGACTTTTGGTGTTGGCGGGGGCTGGAAGCACTGCATGCTGGATAATCGGCATACTGTCAGACTGAGCTCTGCTGCTGCACCATGCATGAGGCCCGGTGTGGATAACGGGAGCGTCTGCCGGGCTGCTGCTTCAGCACTGAGCTCCGGGCGAGGCGTTCTGACTTTTTAAACTCGTAATTAACTGAAGCCTTTAAGAAAAAAAACAAAACAAACTTGGATGAGATGTTTCTGCTCACTTAAACCAACCTGTATCTGTTCACTGTAGATTTTGTAGCTTTCTTCCCTGTCAGCTTTGACCACATCCAAAGCTTTTTGTTTGCAGAATCACTAATTTCCTCACTTTGTCACCAGCTTAACTTTTTTTCACCGCACCTGCAATGTTCCTTTTCTTCTTGGTGGTTCAGTTATTAAGCAATGGAGAGAAAATGAACATTGCATTTCTTCTTTGAAGCAATCAGTTGTTCTTTTGTATGCTTTAACTGTCCTTTGGATTGTCTCTCTCCCTCTGTCTCTGTTGACATTTCTGTTTTGTAGGAAAGTGCTTCCTTGGCAGATAGATTGATTCAGGTATATTCCTTTATTTTTCTATCCATCTCAGTCCTTCCCTCATCTTTCCCTCTTTCTATTTTTCACTGCATGCTTACTTTAGCTAAATCCTAGACCAATCAGAATCTGATGAACTCTAATAAATAAAGAACTACATCACATGGCAACTGATAACATTGTTTATCCAGGTGCATGAAACTCCACATTATGGCATGTTGGATAAAATGAAAGGATGACAGCTGAGTACAGCTAAGGGTTAATGTAAATCACAGTTGCCAGCGTTCAAACGAGCATGAAAACCCATTTCCACCTCTTGTCTGATTCGCCCACCCATTCCGCCTTTTCCGTTTCACTTTCTGTCATGCTCATCCCACCCGTCCTCGGTTGCTTATGTCCAAAGGGACAAGTGACTCGAGCCCAAGAGGCAGAGGAAAACTACCTGGTTAAGCGGGAGCTGGCCACAGTCAAACAGCAGAGCGAGGAGGCCACTGCTCAGCTGGAGCGGGCCAGGAACACCATCAGGCAGCTTCAGCAGCAGCCACAAGCGGTAAGCAGGGTGACAGAGAAACCTCGCATGGCAGGACGCTGCGGTGCGCCGCTCGTAGCGTTAGAGGCGGCGTACAGCTCAGATTTGGGTGTGGATTTGGGTTTAAGCTTTCAAATAAGTGCTTTTTTTTTTTTTTTTTTTTTGTTAAAGATGAATGTGGTTTGGAAACAGTTAGAGGTTCACATAACAGAAATGTTGGCATGTCCAAAAGTCTAGAGAAAAGACCTTCATTCATATTCTGCACACACTTATCATTCATCATAAGGTCTGTAAAAAAACACAAATTATTTATTAGTTCATGGAGTTGTTCTTTCTGATAATGTAACTTGTCTATCACTGTAATTTCCGGACTATTGAACACATCTGAATATACAACTCTGAATAAAATAGACTGGTAAAAAGACGTATTAGAGCCAGGTTAAGAAAAAAATTAAAAGAAATCTACAAGAAAAAAAGTCCTAATAATATCAGGATGAAGTCATATGACAAAAAAAAAGTCATATTAAGAGAATAAAGTTGTAACTATACAAGAAAAAAAAAGACTTAAAAGTAACTGTATGATAACTCTAACACAAAAATAGCAAAAAATTAAATCAGAAATGTTGAGCATCTTGTTGAGTTATAATGTAGTATTGTTATACAAATGGGGAATACTTTATCTTTTAACACAGAAGATTCAAATGATTTCCAGTAGCAGGACTTTGGAGTGAGTGTTTATTTTTAAGAATGAATCACAGACGTCACAACCTGTATGTCACATCTTGATAACTATCAAAGCTTTGCTCTCCGTAAAATGACTTTTTTCTTGTAATTTTACGACTTTCTTCTGGTGCGACTGCGTCTTCATTCTACTAACAATATGACGTTCTTAAAGACTTTTTAAAAATATCTTTTTGTCTGTGGTAAGGTCGCAGATGTAACATGAGATATTTAACTTTTGATAAAATACATAACGGTAAATTCTTATTCAGTGCCTGTACCACAGCTGCTTAAGAAAAAGAATACAGTAACCTACCAAGAAAAGTCAGGAGGAAAATGTGTTCTTGAACTTGTTTGTCCTGCTTCATTACAGCAATCCAATTTTTCAAAACCAGAACTTGGGGGCTTTTAGTCCAGAAATTACGGTAAACCTAGTCGCTGAACGCTCATTCAGAAACTTTGAGTTGCCTCTTTACCCCCCCCCCCCAACAAATATCTTTATCCAAATTTAGCATATAATACTAAATAAAAGTATTCAAACTTTTTTACAATTTTGTCACATTACAACTATAAACTTTAATAGATGTCGGGGGATTTTATACATGGTTTTCTTCCATTCTTTCTTTCATAAATAAAAATCTTAAGTGTGGTGTGCATTTGTATTTAATCTGATATCCCTAAATAGAATTCAATGTAGTCAATTGCCTTCATAATTTGCCTAACTAGTAAGCAGAGTCCTCCTGTGTGTAATTTCTTTATAAACCCATTGAGAAACATGGTGATGGTGGCATTATGCTATTGCGATTACCCCCCACCACCCCCTTCCCAATTGAATACAATTTGGTCAGAGTCAAAGTATGGACTCAGTTGATTTTTATTTGTAAAAGACTTTAAATCACTTTGCAAATGTTAAGTCTTTGGGTTGGTCTGCCTCAGAGAAGAGGGTTTATCTCTTCTAACGTTGCACATTGGTTCCAGATAGTGACCTGTTTCGCAATGCAGGAAGCCGGATGGTTGCACACAGGTCTACACACATCTGTCACCGTTTACGGTGTATGTTCATGAATGTCTAAGCAGCTGTATGTGCAGCTGGGTGATTTCACACGTAGCCCCTCCGTCTCAGAATCCTCTCTGTGCCTATCTGATGGGCTAACTTTGTTAATTATTCATGTTTGGATTTCACATGGTAATGTGACGCACTACACTGTTTTACATAATTTGCTGCCTTGTTTAACAATGAATGGACATGAATTAATGATGTGATGTGAGAGGAGAAACACTGAAGAGGCCTTGAGAGTATGGAGATGGATATTACTGATTGTACAGTAGAGTGTTTATTTTTGGGGGCAGTGCATGATGTTTCATGTGTGAGCATGAATGTCTCTGTGTGTTCTGACCGTCGTTCTGTCGGTTGCAGAAGGGACTGCCTCAGTTTTCAGAGGAGTCCGTCCTGCAGCTGGAGAAGGAGCTGGTCCAGGCCCGGCTGAAAGAGGCCGAGTCCCAGTGTGCGCTCAAAGAGATGCAAGATAAGATCCTTGATATGGAGAAGGTGAGCTGCTGCAGGCGCACACAAACTATATTTATTACATGGCTCACAAACCCGAGTTTCATCTGTATGTGAACAACCTTTCTGCAGAGGAACTCGTCACTACCAGATGATACTAACGTGGCGCGACTCCAAGAGGAGCTGATCGGGGTGAAGCTGAGGGAAGCAGAGGCTCTGACTGGACTGAAGGAGCTTAGGCAGCAAGTCAGAGACCTGGAAGAACACTGGCAGGTGAGCAGCTGGAGCAGCAGGACAGCTGGGCGTAAATCACACCAGGTCTTTACAATGTCCAAAATTCAAAAAGCTGCAAATTTACCAAGTGAGTGATTGATGGATGGAAATGTAAGCTCTGGGATGTAAGCTCTAATTTGTTAGTTCCACAGGCAAATGTGCTTAGTTTGAGAAAGGCTTCCTGTGCACTCTGGGGCAGTCTGAGATTGAACACCTTCCCAGGTCTGGATAATTATGATGTTGTTTGGGGGAAAAAATTATATTTCCAGATCGCCTCCCACTTTTCTACTCTTATTTTCTGTTTAAAGAATGTGGGTAGAAATGAGCAGAGAACTCTGGGAGCATAGATCTGGAGGAGTAGTTCATTTTGCGTAGGAACCCTGACTTGGTGTTGCTGAAAGAGTCTGATTGTGAGCCGTCTCCTCAGCGCCACTTGGCACGCACCGCGAGTCGCTGGAAGGACAGCCCCAAGAAGAACACACTGAGTGAGCTGCAGGATGAGCTGATGAGCGTGAGGCTGAGAGAAGCCGAGGTCCAGGCAGAGCTGAGAGAAACTCGACAGAGGCTGCTGGAGATGGAGACTCAGGTCAGCGCTCACATTGTTCTTTAATCAAGCTTTTTATCCGTCTTTTCTACTATTTTTTTCATGTAATCTAAGCTAAGTGTAATAACTAAGAGCAACAATGTTACTGGACATTTTCAAAAGCCACAGGTTGTAATGCTATTCTTTCGCCTTAAGAGGGCAGCAGCTTTCTACTTCACCTGCATTTTTCCCAGCCAGAATTACTCAAATGCCTGTTTGATCCAAAACCATACGCTGTACATTTATCTGTTAAAAAAAAGCTTTTCTGCTGCTTCTCCAGAATCAGATTCATAGCAATCAGCTGCGACGGGCCGAACAGGAGAGCCGCTGCCTGCAGGGGCGCGTGCAGACGCTGACCACCCAGAACAAGGATCTGCATGTGCAGCTACAAGAAATCAAGCGGAGGCAAGCTGAGATTGAATGCAAGGTACAAAGAGCTTGCTGCAGCATTTTAGCGCCACCTCTGCAGGGGTGAGCCACCACAGCTCAGTTGTGGTGCAAGCTGTGAAGTTCAACTTGTGAACTTGGTGAAAAAAGGAGTATTTAAACTGAAGAGCTAATGTCTTTTTTTTTTTCCTTTTTTTTTTTTGTGCAGAGTAAGGAAGAAGTAATGGCTGTGAGGTTGAGGGAAGCTGACAACATCGCTACTATGGCAGAGCTCCAGCAGCAGATCTCTGAGCTGGAGATTCAGGTAAAGTCCCAGCTCTGCAGCAAGCTTTGGATTTCCTCAACTCCCTCACAAACCACATCACACATATCTCATCATTTTCAGCCACAGAGGGAAATTTCTCTCACCGTGAAATATATGGGCGTCAAAGCAAATTTGTAGTTTATTTTAATTCAAAAGAGGAAGTGAAGTCAAGCACGTAGCTATTTCTTAATATGACAGATATTTGATGCTGTGTTTTTTTTTAACTTATTCTTTGATTTGAAATATTCAAAGATCTGATTGGGAAGGGAGAGAGAGTTAAAAGTTAGAATTTTATATTCATCTAGTAAGTTTACCTGATCTGGTGTTTGATCTTTGTTACCATAGAGACACAATTAACAGACATCGTCTGACAAGCTTTCACCTAGTTTCAGCAGAAACACGTTGGGGGGACGATTTACCAACTAATGGGTCCTACACAGCGACACAGCGTCTCGCAAAAGTTTTCACACCCCTTGAAGGTTTTTCAGTTTGAGTCACAAAGTAACCACAAAACTTCAATGTATTTTATATAAAATTTCTTTGACTCACCAAAATAAATTAGCATCTGATTGGATGGATAGTGGAAAGAACAGATTCATGGCTTCATATATCTTTTACAATAAAGATCTGAAAAATGGACGATATATCGGCACCAACATCGGTATCGTAATTTTTAACCTCAGTCCCATTAAAAAACTGGGCAAATATTAACAACAGATATTTATTTCCGTCATGTGGTTTCTGTTTGGTCATGTAACTGATGGTGGTGCAGTAAAGGATTGTGGGGAGTTTAACTGAAGCAGAGAAGCAGTGGTGAAGTCAGTGTGGTCTGTTTTCTCCCAAGATCTCCAGAGAATTGTAAAATATCACATATATAACATCTGCTAATATAAGTTTTCAGCCATAACAACAGTATTCGTATTAGAGATTAACCAATCTGATATTATCTGTATCAGTCCCAATACTGAAAGGCATCAGTGACAGCAATTTGGAGTATAACAGCCAATGTAAAGCAAATTATAAAGAAACTTAAACTGATAAAAACAATAGTTTGACTACCTTGGTTAACCATGTAAAAATAAACTGCAGCAAACATTTTTTACAAATGGTTTAGAACATGTAATTAAGAATTCTACAATAAAATTAAATAGATAAAATAAATAATTTAAAGCAAGAAGGTGCTCAGAGCACCGAGCATAGAATTAAACTGAATAGATCTGACCTTATGGATCAGACACACTGACTGAACAGATTAAATTTATGTTGTTTTTCCATGCTTGGCTAAGATTCTGAATTCATTGGTATATAAAAAAATGTGCTGGACTGGTGCAGAGTTATCAAATAAATATGTTAGTCAATACATTTATGTCTGTGTTTAAAAAGAAGAAACATTTTAATTTGATTCAGCTGTTTATCGGCTGACACAAACCTTAAACCTAGCCCTTTATAAACAAACGTCAAAAGGCAGGTGAGAAAGACCCAGTATTTATCCCTAAACATGCATGAGATGCTACATAAAAGCAAGACTGACCTCAATAATCACGTCAACACACATCTGTTGTGACCACCACTCCATCCAGAAGCCGTGAACAGAGACGGGGATCTAAAGTCTAAACCTAATTAAGCTTCAACGTGTTTGTGTGCTCAACATTTTACAACCCACCGCGACTTTGTTACGTTACGTTTGTGGAGCATGGCAGCAAATTATGTGTAAACAAGTTTTAGTAAGAGGAAGTCGGTTCTTTTCTGCATTCTTAAAATGCACTGGGCTGTGTGTATTTCTGTTGCAGCTTTCTGCTCTGACTTCCCCACCATCAGGCCTTCAAAGGCTCACAACTATAGAGCATCCTCACAAGTCTTGCAGCATTACATCTGCACGGGTTCACTTTAACAGTTTGATTCAAACTCTTATAGTTTGTGATTTTTGGTAATGTTCGGTGTGCATTTTAGGCGACATGGCCTCACTGGGAGTTCTTTGCGAACAGAAAGGATACATAATATGTTTCCCCAATTTCACAAAAAGGTTCTTTTTGGTTAGTCACAAATGAGTAAGCGTCTGTCGCTGCTTTTCTTGGCATTTAGCCCACATATAGTCTCTTTATGTGCTTGAAATTCTGAAGGATTTTAGTAATTTAACAACTTTCTAAACTTGAGTCATCATTTTTTATCAGTGGAAATGATCTCTGTTGATGTAATTCCAGAAGACGAGTGTAATAAAGAAGTGGTGCTTTTCTTCCAGTTAGTATTGATCACAGGCATGTTCGTGACCTTAGTTAGCAATAGGTAGCACTGTTTTCCGGTACAAAATAAATCCAAAAACCTAATAATCCAACTACTGTTGCTTCATACTGTCGATCAGCTGGCTGAAAGAACACAACTTCCTAAATTAAAAGTAGAAGTCAATCAATACAGAATTTTCTGCGCCTGGCTGATTGCCTGAATAGAAGGCTGCTGCTGTTTCATATCTTCACCTATATACTATATATGCTTAAGTACACAATATTTCTAATATTGTCTTTGACTTAAAATGACACACCACATATTCCTAACAATACAAGTAATCCACAGTTGCAAATTACTCCACAGATGAATTTATTGTTAAATTAAAAAAAGGCATAAGTAATAAACACTATGGAATTAATTTAATAATAATAAAGCCATTTGCTATCTGCTATCTGAATGCAACATCTGCAATATATTGGGTTATATGTTTGGGATCAGCAGTACACAATACTTTTTTTAAAGTTGCAAGTCCTTTCACACAGTTGGATTCTAGTACTCCCATTTAGTTGACATAGAGCGTGCTGGACGAATGTGAATAATGTGAGACATCTGAAAATATATTACGAGTTAGTGTCTCAAATGCCTTTAAGTTTTAAAAAAGAAACACAGCACAGCTCCAGCCACTTTGCCCTGTTTTTGTGAGAACTTGTTCAACGAAGAAGCAAGTGGCAGTTTCCTTTGAATAAAGAAGACGAACACACATCAGCTGTTCCAGAGTTAAAAATATGCAAAGCTCTCTCTCGCTCAGAGAAGACGGCTCTAGTAATGCACAAGATAATTAGATGTGCAATTGGTCATGAGAAGATAATGTCATGCTTTTTCACAAAATCAATATTTAAATGAAAATGATCTTTTGAGTGCTTCCACATATCTGAACCCTTTTGCTTCCCTTATAGCTGATAAATAATATTCATCTTTTGAACTCAGCTCTATACTGTTTATCAAACCGTTCTAAATAACCATGTCTGAATGTAAGTAACTTTTAAGTGGCGGGTCCCTTTTCTTCATGAGTTTTCACTTTTAGTGCAATTTTCTCTTACCAGAGTGTTTTTCTCTGTTTTTTAAGACATTAAATGGAAATATTTAACATTGCTTTAGTTTGTTTTGTTTACTTTCCACCTTTTATAAAAGCCTGCAATGTGGCAATCAGTGGCAGTTTTGGAGTGTGTTGTATTGCAGACATGAGTCTTGCTTTGGTTTCAGTTCTGTTCTTTGTGACCACATTGGCTTCATCCGATCACATCGCTTTCTTCTCAATTTTTGCTCCAGTTTGCTCTTTGAGAAGCATGACGTTTCTGATAAGTTGTTTTTCTGAAAGCGTGTTACATCATCGCTGCACTGAGGAGAACTGTAGCAGCGCTGCTGCCAGATAATTCTTCTTGTTTCTACATGGCAACATGTGCTGGTCGTGTTGTTGTGAAAATTGTGTTTAAACGTTTTTGGCGACTTTTTTCTATTGTCTATAGGCACGCCTTAATGAATTGTGTTTGTATTTGGAGTCATTTCATTGCTTATTCATAAATATTTCAATTCCCAAGGTCATTAAACAGCTTTTAATGAAATGCTGAACTAGCCTGACCCAATGTGACCCCAAAACTAAAACCTGGTTTTGCCAACTTTAAAGTCAATGTTTACATTATCTGGCAACGAGTCTTTTACAAAGTTATGAAAAGGCTGAGGCCCTTTTCTGTGTAGAAATGTTTCAATTCAGCCAAATTAGAGGATTTTCTTATATTAATGGCCGATTTAAGGCAAACTTAATTCATTTTATTCATATTAAAGTTCTGACTTTTTACTTTAGCCACTCAGAATCAGAATTCAGATCACTGCCTTGTTGCACACCTAAGTGTTAATTATCTTGCAGTCATAAACTGATGGTCAGACTTTATCTTGGTGGATTTGTTTCTGCTACAGTGCAGCAAATAAACCCGGTCCATCATACTACCACCACCGTGTTAGACTGGTGTGAGGATGATCTTTATCCAACTTTTTGTTGTCAGTCAGGTTTATTCATTGCACAATTTTAGCAACAAGGTGGTTCAAAGTTCCTCACATGATAAAAACACAACATACCTGTTTATAAAACGTTAGACATTTTGTGAAAATCAATAATCAAATGTACGTCAAATATTTTGATCAATGTTTCAGTTGTTTTTAATCAAAAGCAACTCTAAACAGGTGTGGTTTTAGCCTTGATTTAAAGGAATTCAGTGTTTCAGCTGTTAAGTTTTCTGGAAGTTTGTTCCAGATTAATGGAGCATAAAAACAAAATGCTGCTTCAGAACCATGTTTGGTTTTGGTTCTGGGATGCAGAGCAAACCAGAAAAAGGGCTGCGTGTCAGGCAGTGTTTAAGTAATTTCTTCATTTGATATGTCAGACAGTAATGGCATTTACATGCGGCTTTACATCAAAGTGTGAGTTTCAGAAAATGGTTGATCGCAATTAATTCCTGATCTTATTAGACGGGCAATTGGTAGCTTTTTTTTTTTTTTTTTTTTGGCTCATTTAATATTAGTTAGACAGGAAAGTGGGAAATTAGAGAAGGGGAAGACATGCAGCAAAGGTCAACAGGCCAGTAATTGGAACTGCGACGGCCGCGTTGAGGTCTAAGACCTCCTTATATGGGTCATGCTCTACACCCTGCGCCACCACAGCACCTTAGCTTTTCTTAAAATAAATCTTATAAATAAATACATTTGAATGAATCCGCTTTTAAAAAACGCTTTTTGCATTTGTTTAGATTATTCTTGAAATTGTTTGACAAAAACTGTGACTGAAGCAAAAACAGAAAGTTGCAGATAGTTTTTTACATCTTTGAAAAGTTCTTTCACGAATGGTTGGTCCACCAATCGTTCCAGCCTTTCAGCTAGCGCTACGTGGCATTCATTTCAGGCCATCTTTCCGTTAGAGGCTTGTGTTAGGGGTACTTTTTAAAATACCTATTGAGTTTCACACCACTTTGATTATGTGATAAGGTGAAAACAGTTCTGATGAAGAAGAGCTTTTTTTTAAAAAAAAAATTCAGGTGTGCATGCATGCATGCTTGTGCTTAGCTGTTTTTATATTTTGAGCAAGAAATTCAAGCTATTTATAAGTGTGACTTCGGCTAAAGACAGCCTCCCCACTCATCTTCTCCTCAGGCGAACACACAATCACACCATGTGGTCTGAGGTTTGGTTACTAAGTGATGGAGCACAAACACCCAACATAGAAAACTCACTCCCGCCCCCATACTTTGCAGAATCTAGATAATGAACTCTTAGCAGAGTGTGTCAATAACAAAAACAAGCCTTTTAACTTTATTTACAGCTCGGTCCTTCTCTATTTTATAAACAGAAACCAGAAATCAGATGATACTTGTTGGTTTAGTGGTTTTTTTCCCCCTCTGTACTCAGCAGGGATTTAAATCAGTGTGGCAGTTTTGGCTTTTTGGTCTGAGGTTTGGTTACCTGCTCTTTAAGTTGTGGGGAGGAATAATGATTTTAATCTAAAGGGAATTGAGACGAAAAAATAAGTTTGCTTCCTTATCAGGGTAGGTTTTGCTCATTGATGACGGTTCGGTTTTCAGATGAAGGGTCAGGTTCTGATCAGAGGGAAGGTTTGCTCAGTCCAGACGGTCCTGCAGGAACAACTCCAAAGAGACAGAGACGGTGGAGAGCCCGGTCAATGAAACTCGAATGCCTGATTTCAGTTTAAAGTCGTACAATCTCCTTCTCTCTGCCAGCCATGGCTTCTGCACGCCACAAGCCTCACTGTCTTCTGGTCTGATAGGAAGTGGTTTCTCATCTTGAAGCAGAGACTCTACCAAAGGTGGCATGCATGGTTTACTTTGAGGTTTCTATGACATGCTCAGAGATTTGTGCAGCAATGTCTTAAGACGTTTGGCTGATGTGCCAAATGCATCTGCCTCAGTCCTGCAGCTATTATTGTTTTAAGTTGGACTGCGGATCGAGGATGGAACGTTCACTCTCAGCTAAACAAAAAGAGCGGTGCATTTCAGCCCCACACACTGCGAAGGTTCACACATTCCCTCTGAAATGTTTTTGTGCACAGTCAGAATAACCTAAACACCCGTCGTCCACAAAGGTGGAAGAAAACGTGTCCGAATGTCCACAGTGAGCTGATTGGAAATGTCCGAATAAAGTTAGACGGGATTTTAGAAGAAATTCTAAGTTGTGATTTAGTTTTTTGGTAGATATTTCTGTCTTCACGCAGGATGTGATGTTGACAGGATGTTTAATTCAGTCCTGAGTTGCAAGCTAGCTGAAACGAATTTCATTTCAGAAGCGAAGTGGCGCACGGTTTAAGCTGAAGTCTTGAAATGGGAGGACGGGAGGAGAATGTTTTTGGAGACGCCCGGCTTCGGCCCCACACCTGCTGATGCACACAGCTGAACAGGAGGAAGTCCCATTAACGGCCTGCCGTTTTTGTTGCAGTGTTTTGGAGCCACTAAACCTCAAAAACAACTGATTCTTGAAACCAAACTCACTTGTTTAGACAAAAGAGAGCCTACTGGGACCTGCAGACCTGAGCTCTAACTCACCACAGGAGCAGAGAGTCCTGTCTGTATTTGGGGGTGTTGGCCGGCCTCAGCGCCCCAGCTCTCTTTAATATTTTAGCTCAAAGCTGCTACAAGAGATCTTTCCTACCAACAGCCATCACCAGCTACAATAACTGTTAGAAGAATTTGAATGACTATGAGTTGCAACAAAATTTAATTTTCCTTTGGGATCAATAAAGTATTTTTGAATTTGAATTTGCTTTCAAACTAAAAGTACACTGAATGTTGAGGTTTGAAGCAGATTGGCCCCCGTTGGCTGCAGGTGTCTTAGTGAGGAAGGTAAACATCACATGCACTGTTCAACCGTCGGGGGGCCGACACTCGGCATCATCCCCAGGGCCTCGGGAGGAAATCAAGCTCAAATGGCAGCGTTTGCCGTTTTCCCCCGGACATCTGTGACTTTGGTTACCCACCACACAAGCCTGACTTCTTTACTCCTCACAGTGTTAGTCAAGCATGCAGAATTAAACCTGTTGCAAGCAATTAACCGCGTGATAAATTCAAGTGGACTCAATCATTTCCATTCTGATGATTGATATTTTTTGAAAGGGCACTTTTATTTTCAGAGACTTCCATCTTATCCATCTTATTTATGGTTTTAGTTTTGTGTGGTTTTAATTTCAGCTTTATTCATTGTTTTTAGCGGTTGAGTTTTAATGTGTCTTCCAGTTTTAACTCGGTGGGCGATATGGACTTATAGTCTTATCACAATACTTTGTGGTACTACTGTGATAATGGTAGCAGCGACAATATGAACTGTTTCTTATTTTTCTTGTAGCTCTCTGCCTGTGGCTGTTTGACAGCAGTCAACCTCACAAACACAAATACTGCATTTGAAAAACATCCATTTATATTACACTTCTTTAGGATTTGTATCACTAAACTGTACACAGTAACTGTATTTAATCATGTTTTCAAATTTATTCATGTACTCCTTGAACATACAATGTTCGTGTTTGAGAGGGCTTTTTAATGGATGTTTTTCCACATGCAGTATTTGTGTTAGTGGGTTGACTGCAGTATCACACATGATTATCCTGTTATCAACTGGGAAATGGTCACAAAACAACAATATTATCGTTTCTTGATGAGACCATTTATTGTCCAGCAACATGTGTTATCACACGCTGATGTAAAATCTCTGTGGCAGTCAGAACCTGCGTAGAGACTCTTTATTTCTTCAAGTGGTTGTTTTTACCCAGAATACTTCACTTTGATCTGTCGTTAGTGTAACATCTCCTCTCGCAACAGAAAGAAGAAGGGAAGGTCCAAGGGCAGCTGAACCACACGGACTCCAGCCAGTACATCAGAGACCTCAAAGACCAGATATCTGAGCTGAAACAAGAGGTAAGGCTGCTTCTCACAAGTGCCATGTGCAGCCCTCATCAAGCTAGGCTTTGTTCATGGTTGGGGTTAGTGATCAAGTAGGGTGTTGATACCCTTTGATGTAAAACTTCACATTTCTTTCCATTTTTCTGTGAGCTGGTTGACAGATTAGTAGAAGTGTTAACTACACCCAGAGACTTCCTGTGCGGGATCCGCACTGCACACCTCTGACAGACACAGACCTGCCCCGCAAGTTTCCATATTCACTCTGAAGCACTAGAACGATCGCAGCACGTAACGGACGTGTCAGAATGTTAAAGTTCTGATGCTTATTTATAATGCCTTACAAAAGTATTCATACCTCTGGATCTTATTCACATTTCCTCAGAGACCCTGAAGTGTGTTACTGAGATGTTTGTGACAGACGCAGTAAAAACGGTGTATATTTCTGAATTGGAATTAAAAACAACACATAAAATACTATAAATTCAGCTCCTTTAGTGAGAATATTTGAGAAGCGTCTTTCTGCTGACAGTGGAAGGTTTGAGGCACGTCAAAGGCCATGTCTGTCAGTATTTTCAGACGTTAATTTGGGAAAAATGTCATGTTTTGACGAGTCAGCTGTAGCTGTCATGCTAGGCCACTTGATGGCGCTGTGATTTTAGCATGTTGAAATGTGCATGTATTTCTCATGCTTAGCTTCCACCTCATTTAGGAAACATTAATATGTTTCTGGCTCAGCTCAGTGCTCCCATAACACACATGTACATTTTCCTTATCAGAAGTTGTATTAAAGCTGCAGTATACAACTTTTACAAAAATATGTTTATCACATATTTGTTCAAACTGCCAGAGACAGATGATCTCAAAAGATCGACTTCCTCTCAGAGCTACTATTACTGTCTGTAGAAATCAAAAAGAACCAATCAGAGCCAGCCATGCTTGTTATTGTGCTGCTAAAAGTGCTAATGGCAGGGAAACCTCTGCCGTCATGCTAACTAGCATGGTCACTAACTAGCCTTTGCATTTATGACTGGTTGTGCTTTCAAGGAGAACCTGTAAAGTAGCAGAGAGCAAGGGCAGGGTGTGTATACACGAGGATGATCGACAGCAGGAACATAAGGAAAAGGCAGAGGAGCTCCATTTTCTTTTTTTATATACAACGTTATGTGTCTTATACCATTCTGTCACAATAGTGACAGTTTCAACAAATATGTAAAAAACATATTTTTAATAAAAGTGCAGCTTTTCAAACTGAGCAGGTTAATTAGCACTGACAGCAGTACGTTATCCACCATGGTGTTTTTCTACCTACCACATCCTGCGTTCTGTGACGTTTTGGCTTCAAAACGTGCCGGTGTGGCAGATCCCGATCGCTGTAGGCATGGAAACAATCGGCTGGATTTTACTGATACCCGTCTCTGTGGAAACGGGTATCCACTCTAAACCCTGTCAATATTTTGCCACCGTCTTCTTTACTGAGTAGCTCAAGTTCAGTCAGATCACATGGAGAACATCTGTGAACATTCATTTTCAGGTCTTGCCACTTATCCTCAATTGCTTTCTGGACTGGACTTGGACTAGGCCATTCAAACTTGTATTGTAGCTCTCAACAACTTCTCCAGAAGACTTGGCTGCTTCTCTGATTAATGTCATTTATCGCCCATGTTTTGGTTAGATATTTATGAATCAGTTGTTTTTCCTGAAGGCAGCTGATTTTATCTACTGGTTTAGATTGTTATTCATGAAACTTTTTTGACAACCATGAAGCGGTTTTATTCCAGTCATGAACTGCTGTGTCCTAGGCATTATGTTAAATTTCTGTGAAATGCACCAAGGTTTGTGGGTGCAGCATTCAACAAAAGTCAAAAGTTGTTGACGTTATAACCACGAATTGTAAATTTGCATAAGACATCACTGCTGAGGAATTCATCTTCCATGTGAAAAGTGAAAATGCTTTCTTTTCTCCTCAGTCCATCTGCAGTCTGTCTGTATTCTCCGCTCAGTCTAGTGTTTCTTCTACACTGAGGTGACTGAGCAGAGAAACCGAGTCATTTCCCCTCCCACCCTCATCGTGCTTTCCTAGCAGCGACCTGCTAGGACTCCCGTCAACTTTCACGTCTGCGTTGAACAAATCTGAAAGCACGTCGTCTCAGGAACAAGCCCCACTACCTTCCCCCATCTCTTTCTTTTTTAAAAAAACATTTAATTAAAAACCTGCATCTTAATTCTGGAAATTTTGACTGTAGTCAACCACATCACAACTTCCTCTGCGCACCACTGCAGCTGCTGCTGACGTAGGCTTGTTTTCTGTGCTGCGTTTGGCCTGCAGTGCTCTGAATGCATTTTTTTCTCCTACATGTCTGTCTGTCGCATGGCAGGCTGGCCGAGGTGAGTGGGTTTCAGTGGCTTTGTCATGTGACCCACAGCTGACCTTCACCTCCCTGAGTCGCTGTGAAGCTGTTTATTGTTGGGAGTCGGAGACGGTCCAGAATGCTTCAGCAACTCAGAGTATCTGGAGCTCTAATGTCTGACGAAAACCGTGAAGCAAACACTCCTTTCTGTCTTTATGTGTGAATAAAACACATAAATGTCATTTAATATATGTCATATTTATTTAAGAAAAAACAGCTGCTTCTCTAAACTTACAAAACAAAGCATGATGGGCCGTCTCCCTCACAGGCATTTGTCTCACATTAATAAAATTCTGTCTCCTGGCAGAGTTCACCCAGTTACTGTGATTTGTTTTAGGAGTTTCTGTGTTTTGCATCCATATTACATTTTAAATTTGTTGAGTAAAACGATAGAAAAACTAAAAGTATATCTGCAGTTATGATCAGAATTAATTAGCTCTCCTTTTGAAGTAATGCATAACTCTTAATATTTCCATTGAAATGACAGTAATAAAAACTATTTATATACTGGTATTGCTTCCAACAGAACAAAGACAAAATGTCCACAAAGTTTAATTAGTAGAATTTATTGATGTGCTGAATTGTAACAAGAAAACTGAACTTAATAAGCAGATGTCTTGCATGACTAATTGTTTAGTTTCTGTATTTAAAATAATGCAAAAATAGGTTGAATGTAATTGAAGTCAATGTGTGGTTGATCCATGTTTGTGTGTTTTCACAGTATAGATGTTGCAAAATCAACAATAAAGTCAAACTTTAGCATCCTGTTTTTGGTTTTATGAATTACTGAAGTCATTTGTCAAAAATAATTAATTAATAAATTATATTAAATTATATTAAGTCATTCTTCAGGCAGAATGACTAATATAATTTATTAATTAATTAATATTGCATTCATCCAAAAGAGCGAATTTGAACATCTGACCCACACTGTACTGATTCCATGTAAAGTCAGATCTGAACTCAGTCTGAATCGGTTCCTTTGGCACGGATACAGAACTGATTCAGGTTATCATTTTTCTTTTTTTTTCTTAAAGAGGCAGTATTATGTAAAATGCAAAATGTCCTTTGTTGAGGATCGATCCTCATCCTCATCATGAGGGAAAATCCTCATCAAAATCCTACCTGGAGTGTTGCTTTCTTTCATACATGTTTGAAATCCTTTCATCTCCATGGCAACCATTCATCTGTGCAAAACACCTAGGTGGGCCTAGCGCCACCTTTGAGGATGAAGCTCCTCCTCTGAGCTGCAGTTTCCATCTCACAGAACAGCCCTCCGCTGCTTCTGCCCCACTCAGCTCCTTCAGACTAACTGGCAGCAATTAGCCATCACCTGGTGGAACTGCTGAGCTCATTATAGGAGCTTCTAGTGCTGGTAAAACCATTGTTAAAGGATTAATAGAGGAGCCATGTTGTGGTGTCTTCCTGAGGGCAGAGTTTCAGAAACAGCAGGAGACAGAGGCCCAATTTCCATTAAAAAGTCTATTTTTTAAGTCATATTTGATGTATATAGAATTTTTAGAGCAACTAAAATTAACAGTTACTTAATTGTGCTATAAAATAGCACTGTAAAATAAATAATACTGTCCGTTTAAGTGTTTCATCCATCAAGTTGTTGAAGATCACCATGTCTCAGTATTTCTGCTTCTATGTGTATGTTGATCCAGTCCTTACCATCTCTAACCCATTAACCTTTGTCTGTTGTTCTTCTACCAGATTTGCTGCTTGAAAGGACAGAAGGGCTTGGTCAGCCAGCCCAGCTTTGATGGCATCCACATCGTCAATCACTACATGGGGGTCAGCGAGTCCTACCAGTCCTCCGACGACGACGGAGCCAAGCACCCCGACCTGCAGAGCCTCCAGCCGAGGAGCGGCGGGCGCATCAGGCTGCGGGCCAAGCTGGAGGACACAGACAGCGACGAGGAGGACGGCGACGCCCTGCGGCTCTCTGTGCCTCAGAGCAAGTCCACCACGGTGTGAACGCAGGGCCCGGATCCAGTGTTCTAAATTTCAAAAAGAAAATCTGTCATTTCATATGTTATGACTCATGCCACTGTTTGTTTGTTGTTTTTTTTTGTTTGTTTTGTTTTGTTTTTTTGTTCCTGGGCACCACTGACAAAGCCAGGGTCAATCTGAACCTCAGCAGAGAATCTAACAGAATCAAACTCTACAAGGTGGAGGGTTGGGGGCCTGGAGGCCTGAGGGCCCTCTTGTAGGTACAACACAGAAAGACAGACTGTGCAATAGAACATTTATCCCAAACTCCACACTTCATCCAGTATGCTTTTATATTTTTAAAGGATTTTATAAACAACTTATGTTGAAGCTGTGGCTACCGTTATTTCCATCACGCAGGGCCGGAACTCTACTTGTGTGCGTGCGTGTGTGTGTGTGTGTGTATAGCTTGGATGGTGTTGGTCAGAGCCTGGTATCAAAGCTGCTTCTATCAGCCAGCACTGACCCAATCACGGCCTTTAGCTTACGTCCTGCACCAGGCGCTCAGCATACCATATGTACATATGTAAATGTTTTGTTTTTTTTTCCTTATTCATTTTGAACTTGAAAACCATGTTTAATATTGCATATCTGACGTTTAGATATGTTGTACAAATAATAAGGGACTATATATATATACATATATATATATATGTATAATATTTTGTATGTATATGATTTGAGGAAACAGAAGATGGATTCTTGTCAGAAAGTGACTCAGTCATCACGCATCGTTACGTTCTGAGAAGGATGCTGGGCTCCGAGTAATCCTCCATGGCTGACTGCACAAGGCGCATCTGCGTTTGAGTCAAATCTGGCATGTGATGATGTAACACGTTTGCACAGAAACGGAGGAGAGAAGCAGCTGGATTTGGGAAACAGACACGGACTTCAGCCTTCACATCCGGGAGGCCGATCGGATCTGCTTCACCGTTGATTGGTTGATTTTTTTTTTTTTTTACCGGGAGAGAGAGAGGAACACATCGTGGCACTTTGCAGTGTAAGAACACATGGCAACACTATGAAGCACTCTGAGATTGTTGTACTGGTGAGAGAAAGAAATGATTTCATAATAAAAGTTTCATAAACTCTGCGCTCTGGTGTGTTTTAATGGTTACGGTAGGTGTTTTATTTTGTTGTTTTGTTTTATTTAAATATTCAGCTGACTGATCACACATTCATTTTTTTTTCTCTGAAACTCAAAGCGTCTTTTCCTCTCTAGATTCTCGCTAAGATTCTCTTCTTTCAGGAAGTGATTTGTCGCGGTTTCCAAAAGCCGAACCTCGGATTCTGTTTTTTTTTTTTTTTTTTTTTTTTTTTTTCATGCACAAAACCACATTTGGAGAGCAGCTCTCCTCGGGCGCAGAGACATAACCCAGATCTGTGTTTATTAATGTTGTTTTTCTAAACGTTTCTTTGATGAAGCCTTTTCCTGAATCGTTTGATCATCTCAAAATATGAAGAGAAACTCCAGGTTGAATTAATTTTACGTGAATTCACGTTTTAATTTTGAACTGAAAATTGAAAGAGAAATCAGTCTCTTGAATGAGTTTTTTTTTAATTTTTTTTATTCTTGCGGTTGATTCTTGTCTTGACGTTCAACTAAAACGCGCTAAAATCGCAGACCGCGCAGTGTGGGAGGAGATGAATCACTTGGTGATTTTTCACATTTAAGCGGCTTGAAAGCTCAATTTAAGGCTGATGAAACGATGTGCAATTGGACATAAACCACAACGAACATAATTGTTTAGCAGCGGAGGCGAATTATTCTGAACGTGGAAATTCGCGCTACTTAAAATAACGATCGTATGTAGCTATACTGGCTTATGTGGATTTTATTTCATTGGATTTGTTTCATTTCATTTTCAGAACCAAACTGTTTTTCTAAGGAGGAGACAAATGGACAAATATGGCTCCGACTCAGGGCGTTATTTCATCAGAGGGAGGCACAAGCACCAGAAAAAAAGAAAGAAAAAAACATTTTGCCCCAGCATTGTTTCCCCCCAGGAGTAAGAACTGTAAAAAAGAAAAAAAATTGAATAAAACCACTATAGGCTGAAGTTTCCACCGGGTTTAGAATAGAACAGTAATGACCTTTGTTGTGCCTCAGATGCAACAGCAGCAAAAGATAAATAGGTTCACACAAAAACCTTCCAAAAGAGTAATATGTATATATATATATATATATATATATATATATATATATATATATATATGTATATATATGTATATATACATATATATCAAAGCACAGGTAATAAAATATATGTGAGCACGAGGACTTTTTCAAATGTACCTACATAATGTGCAACTGTATGAAACTTTTTTTTTTTTTTTTTTAAATCTTAGTGCAGAAAAACAGATGTGCAATAACAGCAGAGATGTTTTCCAGAAATCAGTAAAAACAGATTAAACTCAATTTTACTGTTTCAGAATTTCACTGGTCATGTTCAAAGAATGAAGTCATGCTGACATGGAGTCTCTGAAGTTTGTTATTAACACAATATCGTATTTATGAAAACACGTTAAAAAACACGTCATGCCCAGTTTTCCAGTTTGTTTTGATGGGGTGGAAACGCAGCACAGGCTGTTCAAAACGCTGCGCTGTTTTATTCTGTTTGTGCGGAAAACAGTAATGAACTGGCGCAGAACGGAGCGCCATTTACCCAAGAAGCGGCGCAGATCTTGATATTCTGTTTTGGATGTTTGATTTGGTGTCCTGCCCCTGTCTTCACTTGCACAAGTTTGTCCCGTCCTCCTATCGGCCCCTGCCAGCGGGGCCCTGCCAGCGGGCCCCCGCCAGCGGGCCCCTGCCAGCGGGCCCCCGCCAGCGGGGCCCTGCAGCGGCAGCTGCTCTAATCGGTGCGGTTCGATTTCCTGTCTTTCGTTTTGTTGGTAAAGTCGATCACCGTAAACGAGAGCAGATTGACGGGATGCAAGAGACAAATCCTGCTTTCTTTATCTCCTCCTTTATAGCCTATAGTTATTATTTTCTTATTTATTATGATTTAATCCGTGTGATTAAACGTTTCTTCTTCCACCATCACCTCCAGCCCCGCGCCTGGCAGTCTGACTCAGCCCTGATTTGCTAATCTGTGCGTCATGATCTGTGTCCGGCGCAAACAGCCGCAGTGCAACTTGAAACTGCGTCACATAACAGACAGCTGATGAGCAGAGCGGCACTATGGCGCTCTTCACACTCCGATAAGGTTTCTCAGATCGTCTCGCGCACTCTGTGGCATTTACATGCGCTATCATGGAGGAAAAATTTGATTCCCCCCACCTCTTTATGTTCTAATTGAAGCGCCACGCCGCGGGGGGTCGCCTCCGCGTTTCCTCTGGCCCCTGCTGCCTCCACCTCTCTCCCGCTTCTCTGACTGACTGAGAGGCTGATGAAGAGCTCCATCTTCATCGCTCCTCCGGCTCTGATGGACTGATCCATGAGGACTCGGCGGCGACTCGGACGAACTTGAACAAAAAAAAAAGAAAAAAAAAAAAAAAAGAAAGCGAAAACAAGTTCTAACTTTTCAATCCAGTCATCGTCTTCCTCTCATTCAGGACTGTTTACCGTCACGAAAGCGGGACAGAGGTGAAACTCTCAGCACAAACTGAGGGGAGTGGAAAAGAAGCGGAAGAGAGACGTGACAAGACCCCGGGCCCCCGCTGCGGCTCTCTGCTGTCTACCTGCCGCCGCTCAGCGGGCGGTCAGCCTCTGTGACACCTGTCCGAGCTGACACCTGGCAGACGGGATGGACGCCTGCGCGCATGCTCCGTTGTCATGTGGAAATCTGTTTAAACGCTCGGGATGTCAGCGGCTCAGATCAAATCTGTAAACAGGACGCCAGCCGCCGGGTCTCCTCCTTCTGCTCAGCAGCTGGATCCCCGTCATTAACCATCACCCCCTGCACACACACACACACACACACACACCACAACACACACACACACTAAAGATGCCCCGCTCCTTCCTGGTGAAGAGTAAGAAGGCGCACAGCTACCACCAACCGCGGACTTTGGAAGATGATTACAGCAGATTGGACACGATGCTGGAGAACATCTGTTCAGGTAGGAATGGAATCATAATGTAACTACAGTCAAACTGGACAGTTTGCTTTAAAATCAGGATCTGCGTAAAGGATTGTGTGGATATTAGATATTACTGACATTTCATATATATA